>JAYECN010090663.1:0-27865 GCA_035222435.1 Microcambeva ribeirae
AATCTCCCCCCCCCAGACGAGAACACCCTGCTCGAAGCCTCCACCCACTTCCGCCGCACCGTGGGCCGCGTGGTGGAGCAGAACCACCGAGGTGTTCACTCTGGAACCTAATGACTGCAGCCACTCCCGGCTGCCATCGTGTCCCGCTCCCAGAGCCCCTGTCACCCCTCCCGTTTTAATGGCACCCCCTGGGGGAAAACCACATGTGGAGAGGGTGTTAACTCTGGAACCTAATGGTGGGGGGCGGCTTACGAGTGTCATCGTGCCCCCACCCCCCCAAAAAAAAAAAACCCAGAACCGATCCCCCACCACCACCACCACAACCCCATTGCTCAGGCTGGGGGAAACCCCACCTAGAGTGGTGTTAACTCTGGAACCTAATGGTGGCTCTTTCCCCCCCCAGACGAGCGGGTCTTCAACGAGCTCTTCTGGGCCCTGCAGGAGGTCAGGGCCCATTTCGAGCAGCTCATGCGGCGCTTCCAGAGCGAAGGTGCCTCCCTCCCTCCCCACGGCCCCTCCCCGTGTCCCCCCGTCCCCATCTCACCCCCTTTTCCCTTTCTCGCAGTGTTTTGCCCCAATAGCTGCGGTGAGTGCGATGGGGGGGGAAACGCGGGGGGGGGGGGGCACAACCCCCCCCCGAGCCCTTCGTCCCGATGTTGTCCCTGTGTCCCCTCCCCAGGGCGCATGGAGCAGGTTTGGATCGACTGTGTGTCCTGCAACAGCTCCCTGTACTCCTGCTCGCGGGGGCTGTTGTGCGGTGGTGAGCGGGGGGGGGGGGCTGGAGGACTCAGAGGGGGGGCAGTTTTGGGGTCCTGGAGGGACCCGTGGGGAGGATCCGGGGTGGGGGGGGGGGGAGTCATTGCCCACGCTGGGCAATTCCAGCAGTGTTAACTCTGGCACCTAATGGTGGGGGTGACTAGTTCCCCCTGGTGTTAACTCCAGAACCTAATGTTTGGCGGTTGGGGGGGGGTGCATTTCTGCCGGTGTTAACCCTGGAACCTAATGTTGGGGCAGGGGGAGAGGTTTCATGCCTGCCGGTGTTAACCCTGGAGCCTAATGGTGGCGGTGGCTAATTCCCACTGGCGTTAACTCTGGAACATAATGTTGGAGGGGGTTCATTCCAGCCGATGTTAACCCTGGAGCCTAATGGTGGCAGTGGCTCATTGCAGCTGGGGTTAACCCTGGAACCTAATGTTGGGGGCGGCTCATTCCCAACGCTGTTAACCCTGGCACCTACTGGTGGCTCCCGGGCACAGAGCGGCGCCTCGTGGTGGCCGAGACCGACGAGCTCGTCCTGGACTGCGGCCTCAGCTGGCACCGCGCGGCCCACGGCACCAAGAGCTACGTCTGGTACCGGGTACCGGCACCAGGGGCAACACCCGGACCTCCCTCCCCAAGAAAACCACCACCAACCAGAACCCCCTGCACGGGGGCTGTTGCAGGAGGATGGAGCGGGGGGGGAGCGTCGCGTGGCCGCCGGTGCCGACCCCTTCCTGCTGCACCCGCGGGTGACGCACAACGAGAGCGGGCGGTACCGGTGCCAGATGCGGAACCCGCGGGGGGAGCCCTGCTCCGAGCTGGGACGGAGGTGCCGGGAAGGATGTGAAAAGCCAAGGGTGACATCAGCGGCAACTGGCAGTGCTT
The DNA here is from genome assembly GCA_035222435.1 of Microcambeva ribeirae. Taxonomy (NCBI): domain Eukaryota; kingdom Metazoa; phylum Chordata; class Actinopteri; order Siluriformes; family Trichomycteridae; genus Microcambeva; species Microcambeva ribeirae. Next base: position 1,645 of record JAYECN010090663.1, read on the forward strand.
GTGGAGCCATAAATAACGTTTGGCAGACCGGGATGAAAAATAAATCCTCTCGGAGGGGTGCGTGGCGGTCCCACGTCTGCCTCGGCTCCTGCCCGTTGGGCTGCCAAAGCTGTGTGCCCCTCCGAGAGCATCCCAGTCTGGCCTGCTGCTCTCCAGGGAGCGGCTCTCTCCTGAGTGCGTAGATGGAGTCTGCATTAGCCCTAAGGGAAGCGTTTCCATCCTCTCCTCTCGGAGCCGCTGAGTGGGGGTGGATTAGGAAGCGGGGAAATGCCCTTACCTCAGCCTGAGCCTCCCTCCCGAGCCCGTGGCACATGAAGGGGAAGCGCGAGGCGACGTCGGGACGCGGCGCGAGCGGCTCCTCCGGCAGAGCCCGGAGCGCGCGGGCCTCACGAGGCGCCGCTCCCGCGGCCGGCTCCGTCGGAGGGAAATCGGATGCAGCTGTCGGGCAGCCTGTTAGGACGGCCTTCGGGGAGGGAGCCTCGCTGCCCCCCGCTTACCGCTTTGGTGCCAAGGTTTCTTTTATTACATACTTGTTTTTTCTAAAGCAGTCTATTTCAAGTGGGTTCCTTTAAGGTGCCACCATCAACACTTTTTAAAGGAGAAATAGGTGCAGGGTTTTTTCTCTCTCATTTGATCTGATCCATTAATGTACCAGTGGTCATTATAATTAATTTAAAGTTATTCCATTTGTCCTTGGTTAGTGGCCAGTTGAGCAGGAAATACCCACGGCTGCTCAAGTCTTCCAGCCAAGGTCAAAAAGCGCCTTTGGCAGCGCTCGCGAGCGGTCCTCCCTCTGGTAAGCTGCCCGCCACCGTCCCTGGGAAGTTTAAACTGTGGCCACCATGGCCCATGGCAGCTCTGAGTAAGCGCAATTATTTCGACTGTTATTTCAAGTGGGATGAATCTCGGGGCCTGAGTTCAAACTGGGTTTAAAACATAAAACAAAAATGTAAAAATCAAGTAACCCTTCTGCTTCCTGATTCTTCAGCTTCCAAAATGTTCCCAGTTTCTTCAGTCTCCCATGACTACTTCCATGCTTATTGCTCAAAGGACCTTGAAAATTTCTTTATTGAACCTCAGAAACTGTTGTGGTGGAGTCGGCCTATCTTCTGGTTGTAAGAAAAAAGGTCATGGAAACCTGTAGCAGGAGCAGCAGCTCCAGGTGTTTCCTCCTAAGGTTGCTTTTTCCTTTGCAACTTCCTTTTTGCAAGAGTTTTCACCTCAGAACTGGTCTCCTTTTAAGAAGAATGATTAGGATAATGGAAGGAAAAGATAATGTAAAACTTAATGGAGCAAACAAGGCACTTTACAGGTCCTGTATATGACGTGACCACCATGGACAATAGTAAGGCCATTATAGTTGGGTTCAAAAGAAGATTAACTAACTACAAATTCTGTCTGTGTCAGGGATGAAATAGTAAATGTACCTGGAGATCTCTCACTCTGTCTAGCTGTACTTGCTAAATATCACTTTCTTTCTCTCTACTTTTTAACCTGTAATTTTTACTATCCAGTGTATAATACTCATCACTCAAATTTACTTCAAACTTCAGGTGAATTCATGCATAGAAGCATTAATCTGGAAATATATTCTTGTTTTTCTCTCCAGTTCTCTCTTGTGGGGCAGTCAGTAGCAGAATATTGAAATAGCTTTACCATATTCAATCTATAAAATGCAAATTTTGACATAATTATTGTAAGGAGGCTCACAGAATAGCTGTAGACAGGCAAATTTTATTTTATTTTATTTTATTTTATTTTATTTTATTTTATTTTGCTTCTGGATGGACTGCTTCATTTGTGAAAATATATTAGCAAATGAATTGCACAAAGAGAGCCATTTTATGTTGGATATATTGTATTTTGAGACTGTTTTTCCTAAGGAAATGTATTTGTTCCTGAAATGGGTAAGTAAGCCTGCAGCTGATAGTTACAACATTTATTTTAAGTAATGTACTCTTTCTTCAGATTTATAAGATGACCGTCTTGTGGAGTTGCTGCAGAAGATTTCAGCAGATTTTTTTTTCAGTGAAATAGGGGAACCCAAACTGTTTTTTCCTTATTCTAATACAGATTTAGAATAATGACATATAATTGGTTTTTAGTTCCTCTCCCATGACATACAACACAATGTCTTAATGTTGCATTTTTGGAAAAAAAGGAAGAGGAGAGGAGAGAGAAGAGAAAAAAGAAAAAGAAGAGAAAATAGAGAAAATAAAAACTCACAAAGTTATGAGTAGTGTAAGATTGAAAATGTCTCTATTAGATGATCTCTAGAGGTCCCTTCCAACCTTAACCATTCTGTGATTCTGTGATTATTAAGAGTGGAATTGTTTTGGAAGTCTTGGAAGTCTTTGGAAGTCTTCCTTGGGGAGCTAAATGCTAAACTGTGATATAAGCCTTTTTATTTTACCTTACGGCTTATCTAAGTGCAACAGGAGGAGCAGCTGAACTCTTACACATAGCATTTGGTCCTGAAGATTGGCAGATATCACCTGAAATTTATGTTACACTAGCATCATTTTTTGCTCCTAAGTTTTGAATTTCGAAATGTCTGTTGTTCCTGGGTGGTCACTGTAGAGATAGCTTCAAGCATACAAAATATAAAAAGTATGCATGAAATATGCCAGTATATTAAATTAACATCCTGCAAAAGCTCCCTTTTTAAAATCCAGATGCTTATATTGCTTTTGACAGACTCTAGGCGGTGAAGTTTTAACTTTAAAGAAGGGGCTTTCTGTTTCTGTTTTCAAGTTAAAAATAATGAAAGGAAAACACACTGAAATTCCCACATTATTAAATAAAACATTTAAGTGGCATGGGGCCAATCATTGTCACGCCATGAACAAATGCCTTACGGTAATATGTTCCATAACTGTTTGCTAAAAACTACCAATTTTAACACATTTGCACATGATTAGACACAATAAAAAGTTACTTATTGAAGCCAGTGTCACACTAGTGTTACTCACGCCCAGGGGGAGGGAAAGCTCCTTGCGAACCTGAATGAGAGAGGTGGTGTGAAATAGGTTCCATGCTGTGAAAACAGACCATAAAGAGAGTCGCCGAAGGAGCGACTTTGTTCTGCCGGTCAGGGGTTCATAACGCTGCCACTGTGCGACTGCGTCACTGGGAGCGAGCGGGAGGAAAAGGCTCTGCACCAGGGAAGACGTAGCGAAAGGACTGGCAGACTCAAGCAGCAGCTATCCGAGAGCCACGATGAAAATGTCATTTTGAAATACCTGCTCTTGGCAAAGGCCAGTTCACCAGAATGGGCTTGCTTTCATGTGGTGCTGGTAAGATTGCTGGGTGCATTCCCATTTTTCTACTGTTATGTCACTGTAGCTGAATGACCAAGATGTGACCAACAAGAAGGGGATCTCTCTATGGCAGTGGAAGAAGTTCAGCTTTGCCACGTACACTTTGCTGTCTGAAGTAGTGGACTAGCATTTCATTATTTCAGAATAGTTTATTCAAAGGGTAGTTCTTCTGTGTAAATTAATTCAAAATGCACATACATTCTGTGTATGTTCATTTAGATTTCATATACTTTTGTTGAAGGAAACAACAAAATTTAGGCTCAGTGATGCGTTTTTGCAAACCCCACAGCTTACCTCAATTTTGTTTTATTTTTCTCTTTCAGGGCCTTTGGATTATGAATCCACTGATGTGTTGGTGTTTCAGTTTTCCAGAAAGCATGGCACTTCGTGTACTCCGTGTTTCTCCGAGGAGAGTTATCAAAACAGTTAATTAAAGTAGATTGGATAGGTCTGGATGCATTGGCTAGCACAATCCTCTTGCCAAGGTGGCCAGCCTTGAATGCTGAGCAAATCAGCAATGTGCTCCTGACCTGAGCACATGCGGCAAGAGAAACAACAACAAAAAGTAAACAGAGCATGAAACTTAAGAAAGATTAAATAACACTGTGAAGTGTTTAATGCTGTGTTTACTTTACATCTCTTTACAGTTCTCTGTGCTGTGTAAAATACTGCCAGTAAGACAGCAGGGCAGGCCAGTTGTGCTCCATTATCTAAAAAGGTGGTAAGGGCACAGCAGGTCTGCAATCTTGACATTACTTTTGCATTTCCTCTTTTACACCTTCCTTCTGTTTTAGCGTAAGAAAGAGAGTGTTTGGATTCATGTTTCTGAGGTGACAGAGGGGCTGAGGAATCGATGTCTGATGTCAGGCGTATGAATAGCAGGTGTTTGCTTTCATTTAACAGGAGTTAGCCTCACACAACAAAATTTCATACAAAGCATTTGACTCCTGGTGCCTTATGCGCAAAGGCAGCATAACCTACAGCAGAATCACACCTTCCATTTTCACAGGTCACTTTGTTTAGAAGCAGTCCAGGAGAGGGTTTATTGAAGGGGCTTGAATTGGAAAAGAAAAGGAGCAGAAGCTTTCCAAAACTGAGTGCGTGCAAACTCTTTCTCAGCATTAACCTTCTCCCTTCTCCTATTTTTGTTTCAGTTGGCAGCAGTGAGGAATGGAAGAAGACATAACAAATGCAGCTCCAGAACAGCCTCAGAACTCACAGCTCACCTATTTCGTAGTGTTTGACTTAAAATGAGACTTTACCTCACCCCATCACCCGCATGATGTTTTCTCTCAAAAAGTTTGACAAAGCAGGATAGCAGCAGCATCCTTGTTTTGTAGAAACAGAGTCTGAGACAGGGGAAGGAAAATGACCATAGTCACCCTAACAGCCTGCCAGCCTCTGTGCTGTAAGTAGCCTCTTTCGTCCGGCATGGTCCAAGGGTTGTAATGTGTAGTAAGGTGTGAATTTAGTGTTATATTATCTGAAAGCTGTTAGGAGACACATACCTGGTAAGTACCTTCTGTACAATGATTTCCCAAAGGTATGCATGGGGCATGTTTTCTATTGAAAATGAGAAGGCTCTCCTACCACAAAATGTAACTGTATATGATATTAATGGCTGAAGGGCACTTTGAAGAAGTGAGTGTCTCCAGTAGGAATTAACCAACAAAAGCGATCCCAGGTGTTTTCTAGTGATGCCAGAAAGCGGAGAAAACTAGGTGTGAATATTTTATCCACAGTCCCACTCATCTACTTGTCATTTTGGACAACTGAAATGGCAGTGTACTGAAGGTGAAAGATGACATTATTGGATTTGAGCTGCTTACAAGAACCTGCTGTGTTTGCTTGAAACTGTCTTTCATCCCTCTCTTCCTTGAGGGGAAAATTCATTGCTGCTGAAGAGAGGTCTTCCACAAGGCTCAGCAGTTGGCAGTACTCAAAACCTCAAACTCCCCTGCTATAGGTCTTTGGGAAACACTCTCCAACGTCTGGACCCCCTGAAGATATCCGTCTGGAAAGTGGTGTCAGTCGTGTCTGCACTCCTTGTTTGTGGATCCTCTGCTCCTACAGTGATAGGGGCCTGCTGAGCTTCGTAGTAAAATGAAACAGAATTTTATATTCTGCAAGACTAAAGGTCAGCTTCAAAATAAAACTTCAGAAGCGTAACTATACATGAATTATAATCCTGGTAAGCTTATTAAGTAGATAACTGTCTTCATGCTTAAGCTTTTTTTTTTTTTTTTTTTTTTTTTTCCTTCCCCTCAGGACAATAGGTATAATCTGACTTTCAGCAGTGGGATCCAGCACACGCAGCAGTACCTGCAGGCGAATGCAGCCTCACTCACGGATCTAAAACTCGGTGGAGGGATTCAGGTCACTGTGAGTTCACTCCCTACTTCCAGTTTTACATCTCTTGTTTATCAGCACTGATGACTAGTTATCTCCAGATAGCAACTGCTCCTGCTTCTGAAAGTTGAGTTTAGAGGTGTCACATGCGATAAGAGAAAGACCCAGGTATTAGTGTTTTAGTGTGAAAGTCATTTTAGATTACAGATAGCCACACGATCAAAATGTTTCGTGTATAAGGACAGAAAAGAAGGAAAACAATCTAAGTGATGACTCTTCTGCTGAGGTGTGACGTACTCTCATGAAGACCTTGGTCCAGATTCTTAATGATATTTTAATATTTTTTTTTTGTGTGTGTGAACCTGAGTCTAAACCCATATACTCAGATTTGGGGGCTCAGCAACTCTCAGAGCTGAGCACTAATTTGCTATTTCTTTGATACCTCTTGACTTGTTTCTGTGCTTGCTCAAAGCATTTTGCACCAATTTAGCACTTTCTGGAATGCAACTTTCAGGATAAAAGCTATCATGAGCTAGGTTTTTAATTTGAAGCTGGGTTCCAACAGGACACAATTTAAATGCAGTCTTGACAATAAGCAAAAATAGAGATTACACCACTAATAATGATTTTTCTAGATAGAATATTTGTCACTGCCATTGTTTCGTAAGCTCCTATCGACAGTTTCAGCTGATACAAACCTTTTGGATCAGCACCAAATCTATAATGAAGGCTAGCTGGACTGAGGTGTCTCCTAGGCACACAAAAAGCCTTACAGGCCTTAGAAATCAGGAAAACTCATGTTCATCCCAACATACAAGAGCCAGGTTTTTAACAGTCTTGCACAGATTAAAAGAGGAATAAACAGGAGAAGCATCCTTCTCCTCTCATTCCTGGTCCTGTGCAAGGATTCTGTCCTCTCAGTCAGCATACAGGTCTCTAGGGGAAGGAATTTGGCAAAGCACTAGAGATTTACAAAAGATGAGAAGGAGAGAGCTCTTCCTTTTCAATGCATAGTAGGGAAGGAGCAGCCTCCGCTATGATTGTGGATGGAATGTCCTTAAGTCTGTTCTCAAGTCTTCAGGTGCACCACAGAGGAACAGAAAAACATCACAGGTGGAATTTTCCCAGAAGAGGTTTTGTTTCCCCTCATTTTTTAAGAAAAGCTTAAATAATTGCATTTCAGCCTTTAGGGATTTTGAAGAGAGTCTGGACCTCAGTAAGGCTAAGTACTGGTCATCTTGTGCTCTCTTTCAAACAACTGCAGTCAAGACAGCTAAAAGCTGAAGTTATTCATGTGGTGTACTGTCGTCTCTGGTTCAGAAGGATGCCAACTGGACATGGAGAACAGGTGACTTAAGAGCTAAGATGAATCTCCCAACACTGATTGTTTTTTTAACTAACCGGTCAAGTGTGATGCTGAAGGAAGCTCTTATTAAAGGTGTGTGTGTGTGTGACTCATTTAGTGACTAAGTGAAGACTACAGAGAAACATGTCATCTCACGTTAGTGGGAATAGCTGGAATCAGAGGAAAATTTCGGCCTAAGTAGTAGTCTAGAGGTATGTACTTGATTTAAGTATTTGATAGCTAGGACTGCTGAAACGGTTGTGAGGCCTCTTCTCGTGCACTGAATAATTTGCCCAGATGGCAAAGACTGTGTTGCAGTGGAAGAGTGGCTGCCCTGAAACTGTCTCCCCTGCAACCTAGAGCCACAGCTTCTTTGGGGCACCTGGGCCTTTGACTCAAAAGTGTTTCATGTTCAGTAGGCTTGATGCAGCTTTCAGTATTTAAACTCTTTTGAGCTCAACTTGGAAGCACTATTTTGTACCTTCCTTGCAGCTTTCCTGGAGCCTCCATCATCTCTTCTGCTCACTCCCTGTAAAAACTACAAATGGCAAAACATGCATTTATAAACTATATATTAATCTCTCAGTGAGTTACTATTTCTCTGCCAGTCTGTTAACTCCTACAGTTTTTACTCCTTAGTCCCTTTCCTTGGTCGTTAAGGTAGGGCTCCATATTCAATACTGCCAAATTTATTTGAGAAGTTTGGGGAAGTTTGCCTCGATACCGTCCATCTTTATGTGACAGCTTATTGTAATGAGACCATAGCTTGTTGTAATGGACTTGAAGCTTGCAAGTGTTTTATTCAGTTGTCCTCAAATGCTTGAAAAAGTATCAGCTGGTGCAAAGTAATATAGTTCGATTCTGGTTTTCTCTTTCATGTTGAGGAGGAGCATTCTGTGGAAATAACTTCTGTTTTTAGTTGAATTGTTTGCCAAGTTGCAATTATTCAAAGCAGTGTGCAGGAAGGGAAATAGAAGTGCATTCTGCCTGGTGAAGGTGCTCTGACATCCCTCTGACATCTGTCTTTGGCACTGAGTCGGTCTGTGCTGCGAGACCCCCAAAGGCCACCTCATTCCAGCTGCATCCTGGCCCTCATGTCCATGCCTGGGGAAGGCTGAGGTGAACTGTGGCCTTTCCCTTCATCCCCTGCTTTCACAGGCAGGGCATGGGGCTGAATAGGCTGGAGGGAAAGGAGCCACGTCGCGCCCCACCAGGTCCCTCAGTCCTGGCAGTTGGAGCATCTCAGGGTGCACCAGCGGGTTGGCCGACAGTCCAGGACCTGCATCCCCCCCTTGCCTGAAATCTGGGTCCTTCCTTGGCAGTCTGAAGAGGCACTGGCAGCCTTGCCCTGCTCTGCGGAGCACTAAGACTCTTGAGCCGTAGTGGCTACTTTAGGAGGAGGTTATTTAAGACAGACCTTATTTTCCTCCTTTTCTGTTTTCTGCAATAATGTCAGACTCCTTCCTGCTCTATGTAAACAAAGTTTGAGATGACTTTGAGAGATATTGTCAAATGCAAAGGGAAAGAGCTCAAACAGAAAAGTACTCGTGAGAATGATGTAGAAGCTTGATTTCCAAACTAACAGCTGGTAACACGGATCAGCTCCGAGGACAAGACTCCTGCTGTCCCCAGTCTGTTTGCCTGCCAGGGCTGTGCATGCTTCTTCCTTGCTGATAATGTCAGGCTACTGCTAGATCACAAAACAGACCAAGAAACCCCTTGTTATGTTACACTCCCACCTTCTCATCCAGTTTTGTTTTCTTCAGGTCATGAGGAAGTGAATAAAAACGTGCAAAGTTTAATCTCCTACACGTTTGCCTTAGCAAATCATTTTGCAATATCGTTTATCTGGACATGCTCCTAATTAGTTGTATTCTGATTAGTTTGAATATTTCTGAATTTCTTTAGTCTTGGTTCTCCATTTTCAAATTATAAAAATGCAAAGACCACAAGTAAAGTAAAGTATTCAGAAAAAGAAAAGTCAGATTTGTTAGTTACAGAAACTTTTTTTCCCTTTGAATAGCACATTCAAATTTCTCAATCACCTGTTCTGACCTGATATTGATTTCCTTTAGTATTTCTTCCTCCTCCTAAGGGAAATAAATCTGTTTCTGGTATCTATCAACCATTCTTCCCTTTGATAAAAAGAATTCATATAATTCTTAAGTAATGCTAAATCTTCTGTCAACAAATTAGTCTTGTCATCAGCCATAAGGGGCCTCATGATCTTCTTGTTGACCTCTTGCTTCTAAAATACTTGGGAAAAAATCTATGCATATTAACTTTGGACTATAACCGTAATGTTTATACTTTTATTTACAGCTTTTTATGGTGTTGAGAAACAAACTATCTATTAAAAAAAAAAAAAGTTTAGAAATATTAAGTTTGTGAGTAAGATGGCAGGGGCTTAAGAGAACGAATGAATATGTGTGTAAGGTTAATTCAATATGTGCAGGTTAACTCAGTAAAATCAATAATTTAGTGGTGAGAACACTCATTTGAGATGTGCAAGTTGCATGGGATATGGGATCAAATTTCTGCCTTTGTCCCATTCCAGATAAATGCCCTAATAGGCTATAGGATCAGTCTATCTTTATCTAGCCAAATAATTATTTAGAAAAAGTTATCTCCAGTAGGAAGAGATCAAGGTTAATACCACCCCACAATCCATGTGCGTGCTACAACTGTTAAGTTATTGACTGTTCTTTCAACAGGCTTTGATGAAAAAATTAATCCAATTTTTATTTTCATGGGGTAAAAGTATTTTGACACTTCCTACCAAAAAGTGGTTTCGTTGCAAATTGCCCGTATTTTTCCTGCACTCTCCTTACCCCATAACATCAATGGAAATTTGCTGATGACTTTGAGTAGGCTCAGGATTTCGCTTTTACAGTTCAAGATTTCTTTCTTGCAAATTGCTCTGCATGGCTGGAGATGTAAACATACAGGACAGGCTCCATAGCTGCAGGCATAATATCTCACTCTGATACACAGTTCTTAAAGGATGCCCTGTCCTGTTAGCATTAATTGTGCTTTTCCTTTTTCTTTTGATTTCTTAAATTTCCAACTGCTACTCAATGCACCCCTCAAAGTCCTTGTCATTTTAAAGTGCAAATTTTTTTTTTACAGTATTTTTCCTGTTCCTTTTTTATTATATTTAATATTGTCATTTTTCATCAATATGCCTTCCTTGAAAAAGTATTAGTTGCTTCTGGTTAACATTTAACTGAAACTGTCATTCCTAATGCTTTAGTAATCTCTGAAGGCTCTGTACTGGCCTGAAGCTTCTTAAAGTCAGGCTTTATTCTATTGTAAAAGTCCTGATGTCAGGTTTTCCAGATTTTTGGCAGTGTGAGCTATAAAAATTTACCCCTTTGTCTCCAGTCTGTATCCACTTGATTCTCAAAAACTCTGTCAAAAATTGCTATCATTTCACATATTATAAGGGAAAGCACAGCTCTCTACCATGTGCTCAGAGCTATTGCTTGATTTATTTCTTCCACTTAATATGCCCCAGATTATATCCAGTACTTGGATACTCCCATTTCTACCTCGTTTCTGTCTCCTTTCAAAGCCGTATTAGTTTATTGTTGCCTCCTGCTCAGTTCGGTCTACCATCTTACTTCCCTTCACTTAGGTTTTAAACCTTGGTAATTGTAACCAACTGGTAAGGTCTCCTGGGGTTCCCATCTCAGTAAATTTTACATCCATTTAGCACCTGGACACATTCTTACCCGCTCTCTGAATAATAGTGCTGTGTACGAAAGGGATTTGAAAGGAGCAAGATGGCCAAGTAACCCCTGCAACTTTGCTGTCTCTTGAACTTGAGGCTTTTGTGATCAAATCTCAGTCAAAATGCAGAGTAATTGTGCTGTGTGGCTTGTGTACAATATCAAATACAGACCTGAACAAAATTTTCCTGTTAGGCATTTCCTCTTTTCTGAAGTCGCAGCGCTGGGAAATTCAATTTTCCTGAGTTTTGTCCCAAACAAAGTTGGCTTTTCTTGATGTTATATGTGTGACCTCTGATGGGAACAAAAAGACTATGCAGTCTTGCTGCCAGAAAAACTTGGCCACGACCTTCAAAAGTTAATTAGGATCCATTTTTAGATGCCTAGTGTGATTTAGTGTATAAATGTAAAGCTTTCAAGAACAGCTGGAGCGCAGTATTTAAAAGACACTGAGCACTTATCCTACCCTTTGACGCGAATTAGAGCTGTTTGCGTTCAGCACTTCTGAAAGGTACAACTTACCTTACAGATCTCTCTTGTTCCTGCATTTCTAGTTCACTTGAAATCCACTTTAGGGCATAGGGTTATTGTCACTGGAAGGTTTTCATATTGACTTTACCGAAACAGCTATATGGCTGCCTGGGTCAGACAGTCAGAAGATGTCTTCTATCCTCTTTTTTTAGCACTAATTATAAACTTCAACTACATATATATATGTATTTTATATATATATAATTTTATATATATATTATATATATATATTTTTTTTCCTCACACACATAACTAAATTGTAAAAACGGCTTTTTTATTAGAGCAGTGAATTGGATTTTTAGCAGTATCATCTGTGTTGATTTAAAGCATGTGTCATCATGTGTCCATCAAGTAACTGGCTCATATGGGAGCATGAACAATTTCATCACAAAGCAGTTCATAGGATTGCTGCCTGGAAAATAAAAATCATTAAATCAGGAATCCATGAATTGCCATGCAATTTCAGTCATGTTTAAAAGTGTACATTAGTTCTAGCTAATAAGTGTAAAACATTAATCCTGTCTGACTAACTTTGGTGGCGCGGGAGAACTTGCATATTAAACACTTGTCACTGCCTGCTGGGATTCCTGGTTATGGTGTCATCGGAATGAACGATAAGCCGGGCAAGGCAAGAAATTTTTATCAGGAATCTAAATTATCTGAAGAAAAAAAATTGTTCTATTTGTCAATTTTTCTTTTTAAGTGTAATAGGCCCGGTGATCCCTTGCAATTCCGGGCCCAGGAGGAAGGTGCGATGCTGTGAAGGGGCTCGCGGAGCAGTCACTGCAGCAGGCACAGCGGCACGGCAGGAGCCTTTCTGAAGGGCTTGGGTGACCAGTGCAGATGACGTCGCGTCTACTGCAACATAATTCATGTGGAGGCAGGTTGGAGAAGCATGTTTTAGGAGGTGAGTACGGTTCAGATGGTACAAAGTTGTGTTTTACCACCAGGAGTCTAATCGAGGTGTGAACGTAGTGGAATCCGGGCCAACAAAAGATGATTTGCCTAATGAAACCTTGTGGAAGAGGTGAGAGCTCACTCAATACTAAACAGTGTTTGTACTCTGTTTTTCTGTTGTTCTAGTGTAGTCTAGAGGGTAATTACATTTTGTGGGGTTAACACGTATTAAGTATCTCACTGGAGGTCCAATAACAGCGTTTATAGCTGTCAAGTATATTGACTGGAAACACTGATCGCCATCTCCTCCACTGCCATGGCGGTCGGGGTCTCCAGTCAAATCATTATGGGCCAGGAACATAAAAACCGTCAGTGCTTGTGAGCGTCTTGTCGCTGCGTGGCTGTTTTTTGCCCTCTTTGCAAGCGCATCGCCTCGGGGTTGGACCCTGCCTTTGATATGGACATGAGGAACATCTTGGGTTAACAGTTTCTGTCTTCACCACCACAGAGTTGGTTGTTACGTATATTCGTTCAGAAAAACAACATTTTGTAAATGTCTACACAGGACAAGTGAGAGGGGTGCAAACATTACAAAGGGAGTTTGTGGCTCCCGTGCTTTTCTCCTTTTTGAACGGCTATTCTGACATTTTGCAGTATTTGCCCGGCTCCAAATGTGCCTTAATATTTCAGCATGGGAAAAGACCTCTTTAACGTAGGAATGCTGCATTCAAGTGCTCTTTTCTCAACACACACACATGTATATGTGTGTATGGAATAAATGAAACCCTACTTTTTATTAGGAGGGAAAAAAAGTGTTTTTGGCTACTTAAATTGGGAGGTAACTGGGGGAATATGGCTCTCTTTAGGAAAAGTAAGCAAAGTAGGTGCAGGCAGTGACTTTAAATTGGACATTAAACTAATCCAGGGCTATACTTTAATAAAGGCTAGTGCTGGGAATTCTTATGGATTTTCTAGCTCATTGCTGGGATGACAGAGAAATACAATAAATGTTCTATTACTTACACAAGCTGCTGGTTTTCAGAAAATTAGTCACCAGTGACCTTTTACCCTTTGTCTTGCTCTCCTTCGCAGGCAAAGTACCTGACCAGAATCCAATGCAGCCCTGCTCCATGGCGGCATCCCTATGGCGGCTCCGGGCTCGTCCCGGTTGCTGTGCCGGGCTCGTCGTGCACCGTAAGACCAGGTAATTTTTCTCATTGTCTAACTGTAATATTTGCAGGGAGGGAGAAAGAAAAGCAATCCTTCTTCACTGGTTGTTGTTTCCAACTGTAGACCGAAATGCAGACACGATTCTATGTTTTTTTCCAAGAGATTAAGCCCAAAATGTGAAACATAATCAATTGTGTTGCTCAGAAGTCAAATTAAAATTTGAGAACTATGAGATGGCTTGATGATTTCAGCTAGTCTCACAAAGCATAAAGCTTTTTGTTCAGCTGAGGCTTTTTATTTTCCCTGAGAATCAAAATGCGATGTTTATATTCTCTACAATGAGGCACAGACTTTTGCTGAGGGGGAGCGGACTATATTATTTGGTGTGTACCAGCCCTTTGGTAGAATTATATTGATTAGTTTTCCCGTTAGCAGTGAGACCTCCTTCTGACCTTATTTTCAGGGTCAGTAGATCATAATGCAGAAGCACTAAAGGACCAGCATCCCTCCCCATATTGCTTTCTGAAGAGTGTATGGACCAGAAAATCATTATTTTATATATATATATATATGTGTGTGTGTGTGTGTGCGCACACATGTGTGAATACATATAAAGTGTGTGTGTGTATATATATATATATATATATATAAAAATAATGTTTATGTATATAATGTCCGTGCGTATATTATATGTATAAGGAGTAGGACTGGACTTGCAGGTGTAAGTTACATATCAAGAACAGTAACATTGCTGTGGAAAGCCTCTACTATTTTAAAAACTGAATTTTGTCCTGTACTATTGGCTTTTTGAAATAGAAGAGAAATACCTTGCAATCAAGTACCTCAAGGACAGGAGCGTCTTTGTGAAAGAGGAACACAAATCTATATTTAAAATTGAACTATTTTTGTAAGATCCTTAATCTGAAAACTCTCAGACAGAAACACGTAAAGTAGAGAGCTACAAACTCTGCCTGGTTATATGCACTCTTGGGATCTCCCAAGATTGCTCTCCAGCAATCTGTTGGCTTCCATCTTGTATTGTATGTCAACCATACATACCACTAATTAAACAAGAAATCGTTTGTCAAAACTTGCTGCACTTTTCATATCCAACATTTTCCATGGCAGGTGTATAGCAGACAAAGAACAAGGACAAAATAAAATACCTAAAGAATGCTTTTAGATGCTATTTTTAATTGCTATTTGAAGCTTACATTTGAAATCCTGGGTCCCGTAAAAGGATAAGGACTGGAGTCAAGGACTCAAATATCCTCAGCCGAACACCAGGACCTTTCAGAATGCTTTTGAACTCTGGTGCTCTCCGAGCGTGTTGTAACAGTAGGAGACAGCCCTACTGGTCCTGTTAGAACAGGAAGGCTTTTCTAATTTTGAAAAAAAAATAGCTTGACTTCTAGCAGCTGCTGCCTCTGCTTTTCTGTAATTCCTTAACTGAAGAACAGACTGTAAGGACATAACTAATATATTCCATGGTACTTATGAAAACACCATTGGGGAAATAAGTGAATGGAAATAACTTGAGAAGGGGGGGGAAAGTGAGGCAGAGCATTGCAGATCTCACAGTCTGGTGGATTTCCCACTAGCCCTGGAGCACAGGGAGCATCCTGGCTCCTCGGGAAGGCTCATGTGGACAGCTCTTTGCCTATAGCATTATCACTAAAACGTTCTCCTTTAGAGTTATTGATGCTCCTTTCCTGAGGCATCTTGTAAAACCAACTTTCCATCTTGCTAACCCTCTCCTTTCCCCCCGCAACAGCCCAGCAGGTCTTCCAGGGAGAGCACCAACAAGGGACGTATCTGCAGCTTCATACATGTCTTTCTGTACTGTGCTTCAACGGTACTAAAGTGTCAGACTGTTTTTGCAAGTCTGGCCAGTAGAAAAGGATTAGCGTATAGATGCCATTCTTAGGCTGGCTCCTTAGTTGTATTCTGATTTTAGTGATGTTTAACAGAGATGGTAGGTATCATTTCTTTACTTCCTTATCTAGTATTTGGACAGGTTTTTGGTCTTGGTCATCTATTTGATATAAAATTATTTGATTTGAAATTGAGGTATAATGCCATATTTATTCATTATAGCAATATTGTGCAGAATTTGAGCATCTGTCTTAAGTTAAATAGATTTTTGTAAATATAAAATGTTCATGAATCCACTCTTAAATGAAAAAAAAAATAGTCTTCTCCACCTGCTTCTTTCCTGAAACAAAGGAAAATGTTCTTCTTACTACTATCTTAGTGTACCTGGTTGCTCTGGAAGATTTTTCTGGGATTCCTAAGGGTTCTCAGTAATTGCCATCGTGGCCTCTTTGCACCTGCACACTAATCATATCAAATAACTCTCAGAGACAGTCAAACTTGTAACAGAAGAGAGCTGACTCTGAAGGACTTGGGAACTGTAGGAAGCAGCTGGTCCTTCTCCAACTATTCTGGAGCACAGGTATCACAGAGCAGGCTGTCATTACATCCAGCATGTGTGCCGGCAGTGTTGAAAACAGGCAAACAGCTGCTGGATGGATAAGAGTGAACATATTCCATGCACACATGCACCGCTTCATTTCTTCACCAGCTGATATTCAAGGGGCCTTTCCCTTTCATGATGGTTGATAGCCCTTGGTGTGTCATAGGTTTATGGTCATGGTGACTTGGGAAAAAAAGACATGTTTTTATGATGTATTTCCCTGCTGGGTTTTTTTGCTTGTTTGTTTGTTTTGTTTTCTTTTGTTTTCCAAGGAGGATGTAAATATTAATGGAAATATTAATGAATGTGCCCTTTTTATCTCTGTCTTTGTTACAGAGAGGAAATGACTCTGAGCTTCTCTGAGGCTTGTTGACTGAATTCGTTCACGAAATCTTGATTTTGTCACTCTCTCACCAAGCTTTCTTTTTTCTTTTTTCATCTTTCTTTTCTTGCCAAGGTCTTGTGAACCATCTGACTTGACCAGCTCCTCATTGCTATTGACTTGTGGCTCTCCTAGGGGAAGATGGTGGGCACTGACACCTCACGTCTTGGGGACGGTGGTACTTTCTGCCTTGGGGTGATTAAGCTAACAACCTATCTGTTTGACTGTGTAGATGCTTCTGCTTAGAGCATCAGGGTGTGTGAAGTCTGAAATTCATTTGAAGCTCCCCCAAAGACAAGGCTTCAAATTAATAGGCAGCTTAATAGGCAACTAAATCAGCAAAGTGTTTCTTAGTCTACTTCAGGCCAGTTATTTTATTTGACTTCAGTTCATTACCCTTTTACAGTGAGCCTTCTTCGAGCTGCAGTTAGCTATGCTAATTATATATCTCAAAACCAACTTTTCTGTTTATTTTTCCAGTTTCAGCAGAAAAATCGTTCTTTATTAGGGACCTACATATGTTAAGATGGCTGTAAAGAAGGAGTGTTTTCAGCACATCACATTATAAAAAGAACAAAATAGGCAGTTTGTTTTCTTTTGCCACTCAGTACTTAAAAAAGACCAAGAGGCTTATATTCAATCTCCCTTTCCTCTTTTCCTTTCCCTTTTCCCCTGACTCCTGCAGGGAACTCATGATACGTTGAGATGTTTCTCAGTGAGATGACCATCAGTAACAGCAGGAAGGTGTGAGCAATTTAAAATGACCTCTTCAGCCTTGACTGTAGTGTTTCTACTGCAGGTCAGCTGTACAGGGAGCCATCTCACATATTCTCTTAACTGTGCAACTACTATTAGTGTCTCAGTGCAGGTGTATGGTGAAAGTTCAGTCTCAGTAAAATACTCTTCCTAGACTCTTTCTGCCATTAACAAAGGATAATATAGAGCAGAAATCTCATATTGAGTGTTTCAGCTGTCTGTTTGGAGGGGTCCTGACAGCTCCGTCATTTATCTAGGAAACGTGGCGCTCTGGGCAAAATAGTCATTTTTGGGGAGTCTCCATGATGTGGAAGTTCAGAGCGAAAAGTATTCCTACTGTTTACCTTACAACATTTTATTGCCATAGTTCAGTTAGTGGAATTTAGTAATAGTTGTTTGGAAGTGTTGCTGTGGTGTGAGGAGAGGTGTTTTTATCAGAAATTCCCAATAAATTCTTCTTTCCTCATTTTCTCTGTTTTCTAACTCTGTAGATAATAGAGTGGCAATTATGGTTATTTAGGAGCTAAGCCTGAAAACCCTTAATCATGTGGATATTCATTGCTCCCACGGTCTACCTGCTTCATTGATCGTGCTAGTTTATTTTTGGTAGGATCAAGCGAGCGATTATGAAACAAGGAAGAACCACAGAGAGGTGACAGAGTCAATTTAGAGCGCAGAAAAGCGCTCGCATCCTGCTCCTTGCGGCTGCCACCCCACGCGAGGGACCCTCGGTCGTTATGGTGTAGAAGGGCTAGTCTTTCAGGGGCTGGAAACGAGGGGTGGGAGCTGAAGAGCGTTTCCTCCCGTTACTCCTGCCGGCTCCTTTGGTGGCTCCGCTGCTGCTCCGTGGCCCTGGGGGACGCTGGCGGGCGGCGCGGGCGAGGGGGAGCGCGGCTGGGGTGCGGAGCCCTGCGGGGCGCGCGGAGCCGCAGAGCGCGCCTTGGGGCCTCAACCGCCGTCCAGACGCGCCCAAAGGGAATGTTTAGGTTCGGGACCATCTCTTAAAATAAATAATGAATAAATAGGGCCTGTAGAGATTCCTAGCTATGTCACTTTATTAACACTATAGATTTTTCAAACACGGAGGGCTTGTAAGAATTACATATACATTTCATTAGTAGGGAATTTATGACTACAAGATTGCACTTAAGGTTTGTGCTAACGCTTTGTTCACCCTTTTGACCCAGTCCCTTTACTATATGCTGCCCCAATATTATTTTTCATAAGTCAGGAAACGTTTTCCATATGTTTTGCAGCATTATCCAAAGGGAGTTTGCAGCTGTACTGTTCCTACTTTATCATGTTCGTACTGCCTGAAGTGCAGACCCCTCCTAGTGACAGTACCCATCTGAAAAATCATAACAACACATTTTTGGCACATTATTGTTCTACTTTTGTGTCAAGCCTCCCCCACGGAACAAAATTGTTTCACAGTTTTTATTAAAATTTACTATAAATGAACAGCTGAAAAAATAAACAGAAAGGTCTGTGTGTATCTTATTTACTGTCATCACAAAAAGAATATCTGTGCGGGAACATTATAACATAACCTAACAGCCAAAACTAACTTACAGAAATAAGCAGAGACATTACAAAGGGTGAAGGCCACAGAAGTTCATTATTTTCAGTAAGCTTAAAAGGCAACCAAGGGGTGGGGGGAGAAGAAGGAAAAGGCGCAGAGACCGTGAGGGAGGTGCATGGGAGCAGGGAGCCTGCATGGCATAAGGCAAAGAGAAAAGCGGGCGCTGGAGAGAGACCGTAATAGCAGCGTCTCTCTGCGGAGGAGAAACGCCGCCCCGGTTAGCCCTGCGAAACACACGTGCCTGAAAACCCCTCAGTCAGAGCCTGTCCGAGGGCTATCTCAGCTCGTGGGGGCTCCACTCGGCGTGTGGCGCGAGCGGGGCCTTCGTGCCTCGCTCTGCACGCGCTTTCGCCCGTCCGCGTCGCATCTGCTCCCTGGCTTTCACTGGACAGAGATTTCCAGTTGTAACTGGAAGCAGCTCCATCCAAGGAATCAGTTTTAGTAAATCCCGCCGGACCCCGTCGTGGCAGGGAGACAGTATAAGCGCTCCCCAGGAGCCTGCTAATGAAATGCCTGGCAAAGCCAAAAAGGGCAAAGAAAAAATAGAAATCACAGCTGCAATATCAGCCTGAATAATAGAGCTAGGAACCAGAGAGTAATAAAAGATGAGCAAGAGGTCAGAAATAACACAATGCGAAGGCAAAGGGGTGGCACGGAATGCTTTCCAAAGTGTGCGGCAGAGCAGGGAAGGAGGCTGCTGGGGCCAGGCAAAGGCCAAGGTGCAATGAATTAAATGTCGAAAACTAAAAAACACGGTGCAGGCAACAATTAATTAATTCCTTAATTACACAAATTACATGTCCTGTAGTTTTAACCCTCTCAGCTTCGTACTGAGGACGTTTTGCATAGAATTTGCTTTAGAGGACATTTCTTCAGTACCAAGCCCTAAAACACATCCAAAATATTAACAGAGGTGTGTGTTCCTTGTGGTACCAAGTGCTGTTTTGATGGCAAACTGCTTTTTTGTTTTTTGTTTTTTCCCCAGAGGGAGGAGCTGTGACGTGCAGGAATGGTGTTGCGCTTGCTGCCAGAGGCTGGAGGGGGTTTCCACCATGAAAGCCGCTTGTATAACAAGGAATTAATCGGGTTTTCTGTGAGCCAATGGTAGTCACTGCAAAATGCATATTTTTCTGCATCTCAAAGGTGAAAGCTAAGTCAGTTCTCCTGTCAGGTTTCCATGGGATGATCTGAATTATCTAGGAAGAAATAACAGCAGTCTCAGGGAAATGCTGTTACCTCTCTGTTCTCTGTTTTCATTGAATACATTTGTATATTGAGCTCTCTTGCCAACAATAATTACTTACATGCCAGCCATACCACAAAGTGTGTGATCAGAGCATGGAAACCAGAATTCTGCTCAAGCTGTCACTGGGATTATGGAAAATACTGACGATTCTGGGGATTCTGGAGGAAAAAAAATCCTGTAGGAACTAATAATACAGAGCTTGAAAATGAAGATAGATACCATGGTTCTTAGCTTCAGTGGAAAGGGAATTGTCCATTATTATTAGCTAGTCATATCCTACATGATCAATATCATCGGCTTCATTGGATCCCTGGGAATTAGTGGGTCTTGGTCTTTCCTGTCATCTGTGCTTCTAAGCAGTAAATCAGGTGTCAGCTGCTTAAGTTTAGTATTTACATAAAGAGTTACAGTAGATTTGTGCAAAATTATATTCCAGACCATCTAAAATTAAAACGTTTTCTTTAATGCATAATTTGCAGGCACTGTGCAACCCCTTCATTATTCTGAAAAGAGCAGTATTATTTTAAATGTATAGTATTATTTTAACCTTATTAATAGAATTTATAAATATGTTTTTTTCTGAAGCATTTAGTTTTTAAACAGCAATGCTCAATTTAAGACCATTACAGAAAAAGAGAGCATTTAGAAGCAGAAAGCTTCCTCACCTCAGTCTTAAAATGAACAGACATTCAGAATGTGTTATAAATACATGCACTCCTATGCAGGTATTTGTATGCCTATTTGAATGTGACTTGCTATTCAAAAAATTGGTATAGCAAAATTGCTGACTTCAACCCAACTTACCAAATTCCACCAGCAGCTACGAGGGTTTTTTCTGTCACATGGTATAAATGTATGTCTACAAACATAAAAATGTGGACATATCTATAAAGTCTTAATATATTGCATGCTATTCTGAACGCTGACGAAGTTTAAATCCCAGTCTCTGGCATTTTGGAGTCAGCGACACAGTTTCTTCTGCGGGCACTGTGAAAACCTGAACACAGGTTATCAGAGACTTGATGTGCCACAGTGGCTGTCAGGTTGGTACCTGTTTCTAAAGAGCCAAGTAGACAGCTGTAGGAACCCTGCTTTTGAGTGTTGTGTGCCATGCAAGTGGAATACATTGGAAGGCAAAACTAGGCAGAAATCTTGAGCCAGAAAGGAGAGACAAAAAGAGTTTGTTTAGTGGCCATGAGTCAATGTTTGATGTATGAACAAAAATGTAAAAGATCTTTATTAGATTGGAGAAATCTGACATGGTTTTGGGGCTTAGGTCTAAATAACAATTTGAAAGCAAATAAAATCTCTGATCCAAGAAAAGTATTTTTCATAGCTTTGAGGGAAATCGTTTTAAAATTAAGGAATGAAAGCCCGTTCTGTTGCAAAATTGGATAAATAAATAGCTGATCAATGCCATTATCAGAAAACTGTTTGGATATTATCTTTGCATGACTAATCTGGGTTATGGGTGTTATGAATATTATGGTTCTTTTTTTTTTTACTAGTTGTATCTAGTTTTAATAGATTTTGAAGAATAGTATCTAATTAGTATAAATATATTTAAAAGCAATCAGAATAATAAGAAATCATACAAATAGCTTGCAGTAAACAAAATCTGTAAGTGGCTCAGCTGAAAACTCTAAGCAGTGGCTTGAAAGCTTGTCTGAAAAGGCCTACTTCTGTGTCTTGTACATTTGTGAAAACGCACACAAAAGGCACAAAGTTTTTTTTATATATTATTTCATATATTTATTTTAAGAAAGTTAAAAGCCAGAATTTTATATTTAATTAAAAACCTTAATACTATAGACTTTACAGCCTTGTTACTCAGACTCAGTGACAAGGCCAACACATAAAAAGGACTGTTCGGTAGATGAGATGCAGAGGAAAGGAAAGAAGTATATTACATGTGAGGAATTTGTCAACCTTCTCTGATGTTGTCTTTCAGCTGAAGAAATGACACTGTCTTTCAGCAAAAGAAGAGAAAGGCTGGTGTGGAAGAAGAAAGAAGAGGATGCTGATCACTGCAGAGGACTTCATTTTTTGCAACAGGTGTGCAGCCTTAAAAAAGGGACCATCAGAGCTAGTTTTTCAGGGTGCTGATTTAGCTGGGCCTTGAAGAATCCCTCTGTCTTCCTCTAAACTGCATTCAGTGCAATTTCCCAAGCTTTTGGGATCTTTTTAGGGCCTGCTGACAAAAAAAAAGAGCAAAACAAAAATGGAGCTTAGTCAATATCATGGGGTACAAGTCTTAGTGAAGGCTGGGACGGTAATAATTATTCCCAGTGAAACAAACTCAAGTTTCAGCATCACTTATTATTTTTGCAGGCTTTCTTCCATAGACTTCAGCAGCGAGAAAGATTCATATTCTTCTACTCAGACAATACTAATACTCTGTGCCCTGATCTTTGCAGTATCTTGGACATGCTGTCTCAAACAAAGCAAATGTATTTCCTACATTGTGTCAATTAAGTTCTGAATTTCCATAATGTTAGCAATCATCTGCTTAGCTAAGCTTAGCGTTTAACATTGGTATGCTAGAAAGTGATGTTCCACCACTGTAGCGTTTAAAGGAATCTGCTGATTGTCAGGCCCATAAAAACTTGTTCAAACTTGTTTTTGTCTGTAAAAGACAATTTGTACTGTTGCAAAAAAATATTCAGTTAGAGAAAACAGCAAATGCTTTATTTACTTACTCTCTCTTGGTGCAGGATGATTTGGGGAACTTGGGTGGTTTCTGCCCACAGGTCAGATTTGTGTCTGCCCATCTTTGTGTCTGCCCAGTTCGGAGGATTCTTATGCTCAGCCAGTGAATGAACTGCTGCCTGCAGAAGACTGAATAAGCAAAAGACAATGAAAGACAGATGGTCTTCAAGGGCTTGGGCTGGGAAGGGTAGTTGGGAAGAAGCAGGACTGATGTGGGAAGTTTTTTCTGTTATCAATTCCTGAGGTCCCATCTTCTATCACAGGGTCAGTGCTTGGTATTTCATGGGTATACATCTTCATGTATCTCTAAGGAGAAATATTGAATAGATGATCTCCAGAGGTCAGTTTCAACCTCAGCCATACTGTGAAATATGGATAAGTTATTGCACCAACGTTACAGAAAACGTGACAAAAGAGGAGTATTAATAAATACATTTTATGAAACTGCTATTAAGACAAGTTAAGCTATGATTTTTAAACCTGCAGATGCAGTTTCTAAGCCCATCGGAAAGTGAGGATATTCACTGGAGCTTGCAAAATGATGTTCACAGGTTCTCAGATCATGAATGAAGCCAGGAATTTATTCACAACAGAAGTAAGTTGCTCAACCAAGGTAGCTGAATGTGGGACTCAGTAACAGCTGTCTTTTTGACATGGATGCAAACATATCTTTATATAATGTGTTGGGTTTGCACATAGTTTACTACAGTGTATAATTATTTGGGTAATTTTGTTCTACAGGAGTTTATGTAATTATTTTCTTCTTTTACGATTAAAAGACAAAGATGTTGTAAATGTACTGCATGTGTTATCATATCATGCAAAAAAAAAAAAAAAAATCCCACAGGAAGGGGCTGTAGGTCAGAGCATTTTCTCCTGGTTAATTCAGTTCCTCTAAAGGAGATGATTATTTGCTCTCCACCTATATTAGGGGTCCAGAAGAATGAAATGGTTTCCACACAGCATTACAGATTAGGATG
Organism: Microcambeva ribeirae; assembly: GCA_035222435.1. Classification (NCBI taxonomy): domain Eukaryota; kingdom Metazoa; phylum Chordata; class Actinopteri; order Siluriformes; family Trichomycteridae; genus Microcambeva; species Microcambeva ribeirae. The sequence continues at coordinate 25,119 of JAYECN010090663.1, forward strand.
GTTTTGCTGAATATTACACATTACAAAATAGCTGTGCCTTTTTAACGAGCTGGTGATCCTTTAAGGATGTAAAATCCTAGTGCAAGAGCACTAAAGCAGAATATACAGCAGGAAGACCACTGGGATTATCTTCTGAATGTTTAGAATGGATGACTGGTCTTACAAATTGTTTATGACTGTAAAGTCTGAAGCTACAGTGCAAGGATTGCTGCACTAATTGATTTTTTTAATATGATTATATCTTGCCACTGAGTGATCTTTATTTGTCATTATGATGCAGTTCACTGGTATTGCATCTGAAACTATTACTCTTGATGGCTTTTACTATTTAAAGCTACAAAAGTACAAGGTTTTTGGGAGGGAATTCTGGTTTTAGCTACTCTTGCAGTTTTCTTTCAAATACAGGGTAATGGTATAGAAACCTCTGATCCAAAACAAAAGGACATGATAGAAGTGGGAGAAGCAAGCCTTCCAGTGGCTCTTAGATAAGCACTCTTCATCTGCAAACACCAGCCTGTGAATCCCCATTTTTTAAAATAATATTTTAAATTACATGTTTGTATATGGATGTATGTATTTTATATGTATTTGTGTGTGTGTGTGTGTGTGTGTATACACAATAAAGACTTGTAGAAGAATGGCTGATCAGTTACAGGGTGTCCTACTGGCTTCATCCCAAGCTGCTTACACAGTGACTTCATTGGGAGGTATCTTTGTGTAAAGGACATGAAATCGGGCCCAAGGTAATCTTCAAGCTTTGACCCAAATCCACAGAGGTAATTACTGGTTAAGAAAAATAAGTATCTGTGCTAATATGCTGACCTCACATAACTGGCGGCTGTGTGTTGGGGATTTTTTAGCATGAGAACATACTACACCAGCCTAAATCTCTAGCCTTAGATATATAATTCTGTATTAAATATAATAATACAAGCCAGGTGTCATCTTAACCAAACCTGGCTAAGAGGTTGAGGTGCTGTACTTACTTCTTGCACTCCTCCCATCTTCTCCACTTTCACATGTGTCCAGAAATGCTTAATGACATATGAAATAGATAGCAATAAGAGTTTGACCTAGTCCACAGAATCAAGGAAGTTTATTAAAGCTGGAAAATCTGGATTGATGCCCTGCCTTTTATTCATGTTACTTTGCTTGGCCAAAACAGCTTCTTAATGCAAAAAGAGAGGTTGCGGAAGGTTATGATGTAGTAGCTAGAGCGGTTTCCCTGTGTTTCACAAGAGACCTTTCCACTGCTTCACCCCGTTTCAGTGGTTACGTGTAATTTGTACTTTTATGAGTAAAGAGTGAAAAGGGATGTGGTGGTGGAAGTCTGCTAGTAGATTTGGAACTTTTCTGTTTCAAAGTTTTGAAAGGTGTATTAGGTCTGACTTTTAAGAATTGTAATAGCTTAGTATTTATTCCTGTAGTACCCATAAAACATACAATAGGTCCAGACTTACGGGCAAAGGGACGATTTTGTGGCCCATAGATAGCAGCAACAGCAGTGGCAAAACCCAGGAAACCCGGGCTCCGCGGCGGCAGCCCTGCGTGCCTCCGTCACGAGCCTGCAGGCCGGGGGAGGCCCGGGGCTAAATTTGGATGAAGCGCCTGCAAATCCTGCTAAGTGGAATGAAAATCAAAAACACGGGAGGCAGACTGAGCCCCTGGTGCAGCGTGGACGCCTGGCGCCCGGCAGGTGTGCGAAGCTGCGCGCGGGGAGCTCACGCAGCTGCCTGCGGCACAGCCGCTGCTGAGGAGATGTCTTCCCCAGGCTTGGATCCACGTTCTGGGACAGCCCGGAGAGCAACGAGCTGCACTGGTGTCTGAGGACAAAATGCTTCTTACCGCACATTTTAAAGCAATGTGTAATTGTTTTATTTTACTGCGGTTTTGTTATTGATCACATCTGTCCATATTCCTCAGACTGTTGACCCCACGTAGTTGCACACGCAAACACATTTTCAGGAGGGCAGAGCAGCTCCTATCGTACGGCCTTTATGTGTGGCCAGATTTTCAACGTGTCCCACTGCCCCAGGTGTCCAGCTCTCTGAAACCTGCGTGCTCGCTCGGGTGCCCGGGCGGGAGCCGGCAGTCTGCACGCAGCTGTGCCGAGGGGCTCCTTGGAAAGGCACGCTGCGCCGAGCAGCAGGCCTGCGGGCCTGCTGTCCAGGCACACATCTGCCTTCCTCCCCGGCCTGCGTCAGGCTCAGTGATGTGAAAACTAACAACATTTTATTTTCCTTCTGCTGACGTGGCTCACTGGAGAGAGCTAATGCACAAGCAGGGTTTTGCAAGACATATGTAGCACCTCTGTCTTGTTTGATATTGCTCCATATGGCTTTGTGCTGAGGTTTCTAGCTGTTTAGTGTAGTAATAACACAACTTGATTAGCCCAGCAGCTACGCTCAGAAGGATGCTGACAGAAGAGAGTCTATCCCAGCCTTTTGGATGACTAATCTAAACTTTTGGAAATTTGTTTGGTTTTCTACTATGAATGTACATAGAGAACTCACTAAATAGCTGTAAATTTATCTTAGAAATACTTGGCTCATATTTTGTGTTTTCTAGAGAAAACTCATGTTGTATAGATTGTGTAGAATTATTTTAGAAATTTATAGCAGGGGTAGGAGTTATTTCATGGTTTGCTGCCTATTTTATTCATAGTATGATTTTCTTTCTTTCTTTCTTTCTTTCTTTCTTTCTTTCTTTCTTTCTTTCTTTCTTTCTTTCTTTCTTTCTCTTTCTTT
>JAYECN010090767.1:0-19444 GCA_035222435.1 Microcambeva ribeirae
TGCTGCCTCATGGTCAACTTGTCGTCCACCATGACGCCCAGGTCCCTCTCTGCAGTGCTGCTCTCCAGAAGGTCAGTGCCCAGCCTGTACTGGTGACTGGGGTTATTTTTCCCCAAGGGCAGGACCTTGCACTTGTAAATATGATTTCATGTATTTTGGTCATGGAGATTTCAGTTTCACCAGTAGCTATAAGTGGAAAATTTAAATCAGGATTCTGTTTTAATGAAAGACAAATATATTGGCAAATATATTGGCTAGAGCTTATAAGTGCTTAGCATTGAAATACTAATTTATCATAAGTAGGAGTAGGCAGCTGTGGTATGTGCTTCAAAGGGAATAGCCATAAATATTTACTAAAAGACCTTTAGAAAACATTATCAAAAGGTTGAAAAAATAATATATCTAGGTCTTAGCTCCCAAGTAGGCAGGATCATGTGAAATGTGATCAAAAAATACATTTTTTAATAGAATCCTAATGAGAAGTCCACAGAGAAAAATATCGAAGAACTTTCACATGAGATCCTTAATACAGCATTAAAATGTAATAAACATACAACAAAGCTCTCAAGAACTTATTGCATCCATTTGTGAGTTTAAAATTTTGTAACAGACGTAAAATATAAGCATCTATGTGCCATTTTATGTTTGCAACTTTTAAGCACAAGCCCTTCGATAGCTCTACGAATTAGCCTAGTAGTCTTGATGGTAAAAAGCCAACAGACAACAGTGCAAGTACAAGAGAAAAAAAGGGGACTGTAAATATCACTGCTGTAAGACTGTTTCACAAAGAGATCTCTTGTTCAGAAAAACTATATACATATATATATAATACATAGAACTAAATAAGTTTTGGGCCCTTCTATAAGTGCTTGGTGCTGCATTTTCAATCACACCACTGCAGCAGATTTGCACACAAAGAAGTTACCCATACAATTTAGTTCTACAAAGAGATTACCAAGGTGAGTAGTGAATCTATTCAGCTCTCCCCAGGAAGTAAATAATGAGAACAGAGAATAGAACTATGGAAATGGCATGATCCTAGCACATGCCTTAGAACTTTATTTAATAATTCTAGAAATTGAAATAAAATTCATTTACTAGCATCACCTGCGGCAAGTCCTGAGTTTCTCCTATCCTTGTCTTTATATTTCACAAGTTATTTTTCCCTAGACAAAACAAGTATAGGTAACAAATCTGTACATTTGCATCTCTAGCATATATATATTTATATAAATTATATGTTTTATATAATATATATATATATTCATATAATATTTATATATTATATAAATTACATATATATATTATAATATGTATAATATAAATCATATTATTTAATTTGAAATTCACTGTGTAGTGTAGTGAAGCTTAATTTTAGTACATTGATCACACTGGTATGACTTTCTAAATATGTAGGTTGACTCTTTTGTCTTTAGCAAATATTTCTCTTGACTTTTTATCACTGTACTTATATGCCTCTCCTTCATACCAAATGTCTTACTTTGCTCGTCCCCAAACCAGTACAACCTGAAGTTTTCAGGACAGGGAAAGGATAAGGAGAAAGAGGAAGAGGAATGGGAAGAGAAAGGGGGAGGGGAAAAGAAAGGAGAAGGGGAAAGGGAAGAGAAAGGGGAAGATAAGTTCCTCTTCTGCATGTAGACATCTAGTTGTCCAGCAATGCCTTCTTCTTTTCTGAAAGGTCAGGATTGTAATTGATAACCAGAACCCTCCACTGATTGCTGATTATAAGAATATGTATAAAAAACAAAAAATGAGAATGGAGTCCTTCATTTTTCACTTGCTGGAAGAGTTTTTGAAAGATGTTTTCCCTTCCACAGGTTTTGTTAGTTTAAATTAACCTTCCAGAATATATTATTAATTAATATATTAATTATATTAATATATCATATATATAATGTAACCTCAAAAAAATGAGGCTTTTTTTTTTTTTTCAGGGCTTTATGTTTTTTTTCAGGAAGAGTGGGTTAGTGGAGATCCACTGACGTGATGACCGATTAGGTAAATAGGACAGAAGGATTAGTCGTTACTTGAATATTTTGCAAACTCAGTTATCCTACTGGATCATCTGCAAAAAACTTGGAAAATCGCCCTTTCTTCTGCAGAAGTCTAAAATCTCAAAATTATTTTGCTTCAATTTATGAAAAAGAATTTGATGATTTGAGAGGCTCAGACTCATGTTTTAGATAGTGAACATGCAAACGGCAGAAGGCTAAATGAGGGGTTTTAAAGGAGGCTGACCCATGGGAGGAGGTAAGAGGCATAAACACAATCCATAAACATTAAGTATCGAACCCTTTGGTGTTATTCATCAACAGGGATATGTGAGTAGTTCCACAGTGCCACTGCTGGATTTGCAGAGTGCTGGTTGCCTCCTGTGCAGGAGATCAAAGTTGGGAAAAGAATCACATTAGCATATTCTTCTTGCACTAAAAGAGCCATCATTCTGGTGCAAATGTGCAGCATTGCATTTACTAAATAAGAATACACTGTTATGGCTAAATAAATTCACTTAACCATATGTTCGTGTCATTTTATTCTGCTTAAATTCTTCAAGTTCTTAAAGAAGTAGTATAATCTCACAGAAGACTCTAAATTATTCCATTTGGAGAAAAGTATTCTCATGTTATAGATTTTGGTTTTTAGAGAAACTTAATTACCAGAAAAACTTTTCATAGAATTTATCTTTATTCAATAGTTCACAGACAGTATAAGTTGCAATTCATTTGCTTTTAGCCATCTAAAGAGATGAACTTTCAACTGAAGACATGAGTAGTGTAAGTTTGTAAATATTAACTGCCTCCCACAAACTCTGCAATCCTTAATATTACTGCTTCTTGGAAGTAAGTATACAGACAAACCATGTCCTAAGATGGACACCTCAAAATTGGTTTAAGGAAACAATAATGGAATGTGGACATTCTTCCCCCCACACATTTGAGAACTAACCAGGCTGATGAGTATATGAATGTAACTGAAAACAGGGTTTAATATTTTTAAAGTGCTAGAGAGTGGAACATACCCTTTTTCTAAATAATTTGGCATTTAATGGCAACACAAAGCATTCAGAAAGATTGTCATGCACAAAAAGCATATGACTAAAAGCTAAAACAATCAATTTACAATACCTTAGTTCTGTGGGGAGTTTAATATTGTACAGAAAAATAAGATATTTTTATGTGTATATTTTGTTTTGCAAACATCCACATCCACTTAGTTAAAAAAAAAAAAAAAAGGAAAAGGATAATCCAATGCCCCATTTAAAATTACTTTGAGCTGTTTAATATTTTCAGTAAATCTCTGGTGAATTAGGGCACAATGAAGTTGAGTGAGTTATCTAAGATTGTAAGCTGACATGGGAACCAAAGGATAACTTTTCAGCTCAAGTCTTCACTCTAGTACTGTTCCTAATTTCATTTTCATATCAACCCACTGTGAAGCAGAAAAAAAGATTTCAACACATAAGCTGAAAGAGAGCAGCAAGGCTTTTAAAAATTGAAGAGGCTTTGTTCACAAAAGCGTCTTTTCTGTCTGTGAGAGGCTCCACAGAAAGTATTTTATTGTAAGAAATCAATATACTCAGTGATTGGTGTAGGGGAAAAAACACTCCTGCATCTATCCTGTGTGGCTGTGCAGTTCAGTGGTTGGCAACATTCACAGGAGAATCCCTTTTTCCTACTTCAATTTTTCACCATTTAAAAACATGTTCACTTTCTTTCATGACGTCTCAATTTACCTCATGACAAGTTGGAATTTGGGGACTCTCAGACAGTAATGGCAGCTCTGTGTGAGGGCAGAGATAAAATAAAAAAAAAGAAAAAACACAGAGTATGTGTCACATACTGCAATACTTTCTTTGAGAACAGTCTTTACAATCCATGCATTAAAAACTGCCTGAAATGTTCCATTGAACTTTACCTGTCTCAATAATAGGTAGATATTGATAAATAATTCACATAGTATTTACTACTTAACAAAGTAGCTTAAATAATCACAGTTTCTATAAATCTCTACAAAAACACGGAGAATGGAATTTTAAATATATATACTTTTTAGTTTCTTGATTTAGGAAAGCATGCCGGAATAGAAACAAAACAAAACATAGCCTCATGTTTTGTAGTCTGACCTTACTTTCTCTTGCTGCAATGGCTATCTTTGAAATCTAAAAGAAAGAGTGTATTTCTGGAAAAGTACTGCAGGTAGAAAGCATTTTTATGAGAATGGCTACTATTGATTGAAGCCACCATTAGACTAAAGAGAAAACTTAATAGATACATAGTATTTTATATATAGTGGTATGTGTGTTCTGTCCCCTTCCCTGAACTAATTCTATTATTACGCCTTCTCCAAATTTAGCTTTTCCCAGTCAATCAACTTGTGTACATGTCTAGACTGCTTTAACCACGTACTTTTTAAAGCCCATTCTTGGAGGAGGCAGACTGTCAGAAGAGCATGGGAATATGCTTTCTCTCCCTGAGTAAATGCATTACAGGATTCTGGCCAAGCTGAGTACAAGTAATAGAGGAGATACATTTCACAGTGCCATCCCACTAATAAAATGGAACAATGAAAGATTCTATTAATTCATTTTCTGCAAGCATGTAGAGTTTTAGTACAAGCACATCCTCTAAACACAATAGCACAACTCTTCCATCTCCATCTCTGAAGCTTCTTGCTGAAGAATAATGGTTTGTCTTTGGTTTTCCAGAACACACATGATATGGTCACATATATTATTTTAATTTTAAATTAATTAATATATATATATTATTTAAAATATATATATTATTTAAAAATTATATATTATAAAATATATATATTAATTAAAATATATATATGTGACCATAATTTTATTATGTGACCATAATTTTATTATGGTCACATATATATATTTTAATTGAAGCACAGACTAAGGGTCTTATCTAATAATTTTTCATGAATAAATGAATGATTAAATGTGTGCAGTTCACACAAAGTAATTATTAAAATGAGTTCATAAAGTGGGATCTGATCCTGCTCTTGATGTAGTTAAAAATAACCAATTGTGGCCAGCCTTTCTGTAGTATGAACACCTCAGTGTATGTTACAGTATTATCAGCCTCGGCCTGAAAAGGTGAGCTCATGCACTATCCCTAGACATATATACACAACACTGATGGAAACAGCAAACATGAATGATATCACAAATAGAAACCATATATTCTAAAGAAAAAAATAAAAAGAAAAATTAAAAAAAAAAAAGAAAAAGACCAGGTACTATGAGATATCTGCAGATAACACAGAATTACAGGGCTAAATTTATATTTTGTTGATAGGCAGAAAAACACTGTTTGCTCAGTGTAGTTCCTCATGAAGATGACAAAAGATTGGATGCCTAACAGATTTCTTTTATTAAAGGTATCCATGGATGATTTGTTCCTATTCTGCTTGAAGTCACAGTCAGAGCAGTGCCTGTCACTATTAACATTGGCCAAAATGCCTTCTTTATTCTTGTTTTTCAGTACACTAAAATCAGTTCAGTCTATGTGCTCTAATTATATTTGGTTTAATCTACTATCATAGTAACATCTTTCAGGTAAATAGTACAGATACGAGATACTACTAGCATTTAGATGCTGCTACTACTCACCTCTGACTGTAAAATTCCCATGATGTTCTGTGCAATGCCTTATCTCTTTATAAGCTTAACGTTCCATACAATCTATGCTGACAGAGCAACAATCATATTAATTTTAACACAGCTTTCCTGACAATGTCCTGTCACCAGCAAGAGTCAAAATGTTCATAGTTCTTAAGACAGAGTTGAGACAGTCTTGCTGATAGAAGAATGATGTCTCACACCAGCTTTATAAGTATGCCAAAGTAAGGGCAGTAAAAGCAACTAACTAGAACATACTTCTTTCAGGAGTATTTAAAGAACAGCTTCTAATATCCGCTTTAGTAGTTAATACCTTGTGGTTGGTACTGCTTATCCAGCTCAGGAATTATCAACATTCAGCAATATGATAGCAGATTCACTATGTCCTGCCATTAACCCACTGGCTCAGTTCTGTTTGTAAAAAACAGGTCTGACTAAGAGAAATCTGAAACATTTGTGAACGAGTGTTAGTTATATCTGTCATGCTGAACTCACCTGATGTGTGTATCCTAAACTGGACATAAATGAGAAATAAAAATAGTTGAGAGCAATAGAAGGTAAATTGACCACTAGGAAATATAATCATGTTTGATAGATTGGTTGAATGTGCTAGAAGTGTAGTGTTCTCATCAGAATTATGATTCCAGCTGCCATGTTATTCATTTGTCATACTTTCTTATTGCCACCAGGTGAGTAACTCAATCCTATAATAATGAACTCAAATTTTAATGATGAGGATCAATTTCTCAAGTGCTTACACACAGGATAATTTTCCTGACATAACCCAAAGCTCCTGTTCTACAAATATGAAGGAATAAGTTGAAATTTATTAAATGTATATTTTTATTTATACAGCATTACATTTTCAGTGATTTAGACATATAGATAAGATCCTCTGAACATTCTTGTTAACCAGCAATCTATGGACTCAGAGCATAAATGGACTGAATTTGCCACAGGTCAATGAGTTACTGTTGGTTAGCTGTGCTACAATAACAGATTATCTATTGACAGATTATCAATAACAGATTATCTATCTATTTCTTTCAGTACATTTCAGTCATAAAGTAGATCAGTTAATTTAAACCTCAGACAGAGTTAAATGGCTATAGACTAGATACATTTACTTCACAGTTGAGTCAGGCTTGAAACAAACATTAACTCAGTTATGATTGGCTGTGTATAATTACTCCTTTTCTATGGACCGTTCTTCTGACAGGTTTGAACTACATTCCCTCAGATAAGCTATGTATAGCGTTTTGGTTCATACTATTGCCTTTTGCAAGTCCAAAAAATTCAAGATGTGAACTTTGCTTTCAAAGAGAATGTGATTTTTTTTCTCATCACATATGCTACATTTTCTATCCTTTTTTTTTTTTTTTTTCTAATGATTCTAACATTTTTATGGAGTCCCAAATTTTCTATGAGATTTTGAATTAGGATCATTGTACAATGGCATCAAAATCTCTGACATGTCTAAGAAATCTGTAGGACATATGATAAAAGTAACTTACATATTCTAGTGCCAGAGTTTTGCGTCTGGCTTTTTTGCATGTATGCTTTGATATCCATATGAGTTTGTTGCTTCAAATTTAAGTTGTACAACAAAATTTTGAGGTGGGCCTTTTTAATTACTCCAGTTAAGATATACTTAGTCAAACCCATTTTAGCAAGAAAAACAGATAACTCAGACACTCAAGACTGCATACTATTAGTATATGCTGAGCATTGACCATAACGACACTTCTTAATGATAAAAACCTAGTCTTAGTCTTCTCCAGATGTAATCATTTCATTGTCCTTTACCTTTTAATATGAGCAACAATGACCTCTCCATTTGAATATTACATAACAGTTTTGCAACACTAGGTACCAAAGTTAAATAGAAATTGGCTTTTTAGGCACAAATATATTTACTGCCTGAAATATATTCAGTCTGCCTATACTGCATTTAGACACAGCTTATAATTTTTTTCCTCACATATTCTTCCATTTCCGTGTAATAAGCATAACTTCCACAATTTTATGTACGTTAGTGTTAAATCACAATTTATATAGTATACGCTCAGCAGTCACAATCAAACAACTGTAAATATTTACTGTTACAATTGTTTGATTGTTGCCTAAAATCTAACTTATTATTAAAAGAATAATAAATGGACAAGAAAATATTTATAAACAACTTGTTTACTTCCAAACTGCAAGAATTTTTGATCAAGCACTAAGGGAATCTCAATGCAAATGCTTCATTTTGTTTGTAGGGAAAAGTAGTGTATCAAGGATGAAATAAGAGTAACTAAATGATACTGCTCAAGTGCTTTAACTGCACTGCAATAATAAGTATACTGTTCTTTAAGTCAATATTAGAGATAACTATTTCCCATTTTAATGTAAAAAAATGTTATCAACTGCCTCTAAGTCTGAGGTAACCAAAAAAAATCTAGTTGCATTATTAAGTTACCAGAATTCCAAGCTCCATTTTTTTCTATGAATTGAGAAAATCACTGAAGTTTTGGTTGTCACAAATAATTTTTTACTTCCTCTTGAGTAATAAGAGAAATTCTACTATGAGTTAGAAGGAAAGGCAATCCCATACTAGCAATGCAGTGGACACGTTTTGTATAAGCTTTAGGAAACTGGAAAAACAAATACAAATTTTGAATTTTATAATTATTGATTTAGTGTTATTCAGCTTTTCCTAGTTGTACAAATATAGAACAAATACAACAGTAAAATATTTCCAATTTTAAAATCCAAGTTCAAATATCTATGTGCTCTGTTTCCTCCAAATAACACTCTAATGAAACTAAAATACTGTAATGCAGCACTAATAGTTAAGAAGTATGTGATAAAGATTGAAGAATGTGTATGAGCCATTGCCAGCTTTGACACCAAACCCATGAGACTTGTGAGTCTTAATTGCCACAGAGACAGCATACTGAAATAATTTGCTGTAAGTACAGATTCACTTTTTGCCATTTGAACTGCCTTTTTGTAATTCTGGCACACTGCTTAGATCTGGATCTCTTTGATATAATATGAGGGCTATAAGCAGTTGAAAAAAGTCACTCTGCTGCCAAAGTTTAAACAGGTATTATCTTCTGCAATGATTTAGCTTAGTGATTTAGCTCAGTGTGACTATACATGAAGAGATGGTGACTAACTACATTGGTGGCTATCTAACTACATGCCATTTTGCAGGAACATAAAGACCCAATCCTATACTTGCTGAGTTTCAGTTTTAATTTCTTTTGGTGCTCAACAGTTCTCAAATAGGGATCAGCGGGTCAGTGTAGTTCTGAGTAACAATTATGCCAATCTATATCTTCAAACACTGGACATGAGTGAGTGCTAGAAAATAGTTCTTTCTCTGCTGAGGTCACCTCATCACAAGTTTTAGCCTGAGAGCAATCAGCAGTATGTATGAGCAGCTCCAGGAGGAAATTGGCAGATATATTTGAATTTTAAGGCTGGACATCAACAGAAGTTTTAGTGTTCAAACTCTGGTGACAGCATTTAAACGTCATTCTTACATTTACTCGGCATATATGCAACATACATAAATTTATGCTAAGAAGTTTGCAGTGTAAAAGCAAACACTCAAAAGTCAGATATTACCAGAAGTAATATAGCTTTTGTCCTAATTTATCCCCCTGATGTATATACATTGTGTAATTATCTTGTACTTTCATACCATTTTCGGAGAAGCCCTTTCTCATTCAGGGTACCTTTCATTTTCTGTAGTATTCACACACAACATCTTTATCTTCATTATTCGGTGTGTGGCCATATGCCTTGTTTACTGAACACTATTCAGACTCTGCCTTGAAGGCAGAACTAATTTGTTTGTGAGTTTTTCTACAGTATTTATCACTGATATTGCAGTGTGGCACAAAAAAAAAAAAGCCCTTGATTTTCACAGTACCTGTGGAAAATGAAATTATATTTCCTTTTACACAGGCGAGGAGAAGGCAGAGAAGGTCAGATGCATCTATTAATTTGGAGTCCCTATTGTGGCATGAATTTTTATACCAGGTGGCATGATACGGCATTTTATATATTCTAGAAAAATCTCTAAATACATTTGCTTCCTTCTTCCCAGTCTTTCTACAAATCAAATCCTAAGACCCCCAGAAAGTGAGGGACAGAAAATTAGTGACCTACAGAGAAGGTCACTAGAGAAGTCATGAGATCTACATGATTTTCCTGGACCTTCAGGAATCTGTATCACTTTTAACCATGGCACAATTTAAATGACAATGTGTGAGGTTGTTTTCTTTCTCTCCTTCATCTTTCTCCTTCTTCTCTCAATTTTCCACTTCCTTAACAAGTGAAGTAGAATTCATACAAACAGCTGTTTCATTACTTAGTCCTTTCTTGTCTCTAGAGCATCTCTGTCCTTTGCACTGAATATGTGCATGCCATAGTGAAATTCTGGATTGTAACCTAACACACATAGACAAGAAGCTGAACTGTTGTAGACACGTCTCAAGATCAACACTTCCTCACCTTGGAAAACTTTACTATGACAGGTTAATAATACAAGAAAATGGTGCAAGGATGGGTTGGAGAAAAAGGGAAATTTGTAATAAGTACGCATTGATAGCAGAGTTCTGAAACCTACCATTCTAGAGGAAATGTTCTCTAATAGACCTGGTGCAATTGCACTTCCTTCTTGCTAAGTATCAGATACTTTCTCTATCCTTGCTTCCTTCAAACCCCAGTTCATCATCTGAAACTGTATCTGAAGACTGAACAGTCATTGCCAAGTGCCTCAGGTTTCCAGAGGCTTGGACTCAGTAGACAATTCACACTGCATAGCTGTGCAGTGTCAGCTGCACAGATACAGTCAAATACTCTTTGTTTCATGTACTGCCTTTATGGCTTTGACATTTAAATATATTTGTGGATTTTCATTTTGTGGGACCTGATTCACCTGTCAGAGATGCTTTTACTTCACGGTCCAGACATTCAGTGCATGCTCTTAAACATAACCCACAGGACTATTTTGACATTGTTTGTCAGGAATAGACCTGGGACAAATTATCTATATCCTCTTTGTGTCTAGGTGGGAACTAGCAAATTTACTTCAAAAGTGAGCATGCATGTATGTATGCAATGTGCAATGTGACCAAGAATTAAAAAGGGTATTAGAGCAAAAAGTGAGAAAAAAAAAAGTGTTGGACACACTTTCTATCTCCGAACAAACAATTTCCATTTTCTCCATGACCTCCAGATCTATTTTCCCAGTATTTATGGCCCAGTTAGTTCACACCCTCGTCCTCATCTACTTTTTTTTTGACCAGACAATTCTAAAAATTCTCCCTGTCAAATTCATTGTACAGCTCTTAGGCATAAGGTAGTCAGACCTCATTTCATTTTCCAGGTCTCTTGTTCCGTTTCTTTATTGCCTTCCTTCTGGTCCCTGCTAGCAATTAACAAACAGCCTCATCTCCTGTTTCTTTTCATTAGACACTGACAACCTTCCAGTTTCGATAAGACATTGTATCAAACAGGGAAACACAGGAACAATATTTCTGACAGCTGGATCCAGTTCAGCTCAGGAACTGGAGCTCGCAAGGTGTGGACAAAGTCATAAGAGAATATAAGGAAAAAAAAAAAACAAACGAAACCATTACGGAGCATATACAGGGCAAGACTTTCAAAAGAAGAACCTGGCAGCATATGGTCAGATGCTTCCATGGATGTCAACAGACCAAACCTGTCACATACGATAGTTTCATGCCCCAAAGAACAGGGTTGATAGAACTATTCAGTGACAGTTTCCAGAAGTTTGTAACACTTGCAGAATAAATCTTTTCTCCAGTTTCCTCTCAGATATGGCTGAAGATTACAGATAAAGATCAACTGCTAAAAATGGCAAAAAGATTCCTCTAAAGTGAATATCTGACAGAAAAAAATCAACATAAATGATGTTTGACAATGCTAGAAGCAACCAAAGACAATTTGTTGTAACACGAAGGGTTGCACCCCATTGACACTGACATTAAATGCACTAAATCTAGTTATCATGTGATCACCTCCAGCTCAGAACATTTTATTTCTATTAAAATGGCAAAGCATCCCAAGTACTATACTGCAGTTATTTAACAATAGTAATAATAAAAAGAGTTTAAGAGTTAAAAAGAAGATCAAAATGCATCAAATATATCTCAAGATAACTTTCATGTCAAACTTGAAGTTGTACAGAACAGGAATTGCATAGGTCCTACGTACTGTTGGTGAAGATACCAATTTATGAACAGAACAGAATAGCTGATCATCAACCAGGACAAAATAATAAACAACATCAGAAAACTACTTCTGATTAAAGGAACACCTGGTTAGCCCTCTTTAATCTGGAAGGAAAATGTCATTCATACAACATATTTTATTCAGTTACTCTTAGGAGTCAACAAGCTTTGTCTATTAGCTGGAACATTAAATAATTGCCAATTTCACTATTTTTTTGCTTCCTTTTGCTTTGACTGGATTTGCTAATCTGCTTCTTAATGCTGTTTTTTTTCTGCTTCATTCGTTCATTTGTTTGTTTGTTCGTTTGTTCGTTCGTTCATTCATTCATTCATTCATTCATTCATTCATTCATTCAGATTATCCTTACAGATTTCATACATAAAAACCCACCTTCCAGATTTGTAGGGCACAATTTACAGGCACTACTGCTACATTTAAGCTAGAAAGTTACAGACTTACAGGCATAGCCACAACAAGGGTTTTAGTTTGAAAGACTCAATATGCAAACACACATAATGCTTTTATCTCCTCTTGTCAAGACTGCATCTTTAGTATTACTAAAAGCTCCAAACACGGCATGACAAATAAAAGCTTTGAAGCGCTGCCTTTTTTTTTTTTTTTTTTCCTTTTTTTTCACTACATGAAAGATGTAGAATGCATCTAGTGTTTAGTTCCTGATACCGCTGAAAACACACAATCTATGTTCTAAAGGCCTTTTGGCTGTTGGACTACTAAGCCTAATGAAGAACTGTCAGGACAGGGTGACAGGTCGGGTATCCTGATGGCGGGGGCTGCCGTGGGACAGGGCCGGGTGTTCCAGTTGCCACGTCCCAGGCCCAGACCCCGGCGCAGGGCCCTGGGTGTCGGGGCAGCCCCAGCTTTGGGGGGTGCTGAGCACGATGGCCCAGCACCGCAGCCCCGACGTCTCCGGGCTGGGCTGCAATGGGGCCGGGGCTGTGCGGGCACAGTCGAAGCGGGGAGGGCAAGGGCAGAGACCCTGGGCCTGCGGGGGCCAGTGAAGTGCAGTCAATCTTCCCTTTATTACTAACAACCCCAATCATTAGAATTATAGAGATTGGAATTGATTAAAATTAAATATATTTGAAATTTAGGTAGTTTTTGTTGTGGTTGTTGCTGTTTTGTTTGTTTGTTATGCAGATTTTTGTTGGTCAAACAAAGTTCCATAAATGCACTCAATTTACTAAACAGCACGGACCGGAATTTATCCCATTTAAACCATACACAGTGATCAAGTAGATGGCAAGGCATAGTTTTACTTTCCAGCATAGAAGTACTTTAGCTATAGTTAGTTAAATTAAATGAAAGCGGTAGAGTATATAACACTCAGATAAGCTAGGTTGCTAAGCAAAAAGCCATCTCTGGGCACTTATTTCCCAGGAAGATAAGTAGCCAGACCAAAGGCATTTTTCCAACTTGTTCTATCAGACAGAGTCTTAATTACTGTCAGTGCCAGCTGTGTGTGCTGCTCGGGAGAAGATGCTGAGGCCTGAATCAAATGTCACTCATTTTCAGTCAGGTGGAAGAAGTTTTCTGAGAGCCAGAGATGGAGCCAACCTCTTAGCTCATTGCAGCTTGTCTGCTTCTACACTGTCATATATACAGTGGAAATGAGGTGTTATTTCCCATGTTGCTGTGCAGAAGTAGGGGTATGGCAGAAAAGGTAACATAGCTGGCAGCATTTTGGCACTACCAGCTTTGCCTTACACGGGATATACAGAAAATTAATGCTGCCTTAACAGATTGGATTTGGCCAAGTGGGAAAGTTGGGTCTGCTCAAATAGGCTGTTTGTGCCACAATATAGTAAATTGCCATGCTTTTATGAATTATAAACATTTTAATAATTAGTATAGCAGTTATAATCAATGGCAAAGTATAAATCATTACAGGGAAAATGGACAAGTTTTACTGATGTATCAAGGCACAATGAAGCATTTCAGGAACAGCTTATTTATCACTTTAATTTTATATCAAAATCAAGTTTTGATATTAAATCAAGATTAATGATGGCTGTATTTCTTCTGCTGATGAGTTCAGTCCTCAGACTGAGTGAAAAATCTGCTTTCTTGAATTGATGCAGTGAAGTCAATTCCTTTTTGGAGCGCAGGCCGGCACCGTGTCTTTCTGTTCTACCAACTCTATCTGCTTTCCTTTAATCTACAGTCATGAGTAATTAGATTAGATAAGGAAACTTCGTAGTTGGATGAAAATTAATCTCTTAACCTAGGATGTTGTTGAACCGTACTGCGTATGTCATTGCCATGAATCATTAATGGCCATTTTCTATAAAAACGGAGTCCTGAGAAAGTACCAAAGGGCAAGAAAAAATAATATAAGGTTGTCCTTTTAAAGGGGTAAATAGGATTTATGAACAGTTAGAGGCTGCCAGTCTGACACTAACCCTTAACTGAGAAATGAAGAAGGAAGATACGGTCAATGACATTTAACTAAAGGTCTACATGTTGTCAGATTAACAGGATGAAAAATGAAGAAAAAATAAAAAAAGTAAAGGCAGTACTCTTCAGGTTTCCATTAGGCATGACTTTATACTGCATGATATACCAAACTTAAGTGAATTTTAGAAAACATGTAAGGATGTGTGCTATCATCCTTAGTGCACACGTTTCACGGAATCATTTATTGAGCATGTACTTTCTGAGTACTTTAATAGCGAATTTTGATGAACATGAAGTCTTCTGCATTTGTGCTATCAATAGGATCAATAGGATCCCCTGCACTTGCTGTTTAAAAGGTCTTGAGCTCATTTTCTTTGCAACTGTTTAGTATTTTGTTTTCTTTTCCTTATTCAGAGTTGCATATGCTATGGTTTAGCTAACAAGTTGTTCAAATTCTGATGTTATTTCTTGGTAACTCCACACAATTACCATAGGCCTACTATATACATGAAATGAAGACAATCTCGTTCACCGTGCTTCTGAGGAAGAAGTTCACCTGCAGTCATTGCAAAGTAGTAAATTACTGTCATGTCTGGTCTCAGCCTAGAGGATGTAATGGACCACATCTACCACATCAGACCCAGTACATGACAGCATCGACAGATAGACAGAAAACAAACAAACAAAAAAGAAAACGAAAAAAAAAAAACTATGTGCTTTGCCCTTAGTAGAAGCCAACAGTTGTCTTCTAGTGACATAAGTGGACATGAATCTTCATTTAACAAAGATATTCTTATATCTAGAGAAGGTAAATAATCTTTCATCTGAGTAAGTAAAAGGCTGGACATTCTTTTACTTAGGGAGAGAATAGAATGAGTTTTTTGGGGAAAGATTAAACTCCTCGAGGTTCCCTAGCAAACCTCAATGGGAAACTGATTCAAAGAGCTAACATTCTCTACTGAGTGAGAGATAAGGCATATGGAAACTGTAAGTAAAAGAGGGGAAGAGATACAAAACAAAGATGGAATTTTCTTATCTCCTGCCCATTTAATACCTTTAAAATATAAAAATCAGGGAATGGAGATCAGATGGAGAAAGCCAGAATTGTTTAGCATTTATGAATAGAGATGCATTATTTAAATGTACCATATGTGATTGAGAGTTGCCATTTGCTCTTTTATCATCCAAATGTACATTTCACACTGTTTTTTTTTTTTTTTTCTTTCTGTCCTATATGTGCCTCAGGGACATTATACTATTCATTAGGTCAGAATGAAGAATGAAACGAACAAACAACTTCTGCCATGCTTGTGATCACTGTATGAGAGAAGCATGACAAATGTGGGGCATTAACACGTCACTGAAAGTATTTGTTGGAAAACAAATCTAAAGAGCAGTGTTTTATTGATTCCACATAACCTCACTTGTATTTACATCTCAGTGTCAGCAGGGACTTTAAACTTAACATAATCTTACAAATATACATGAGATTTTAAAGTCAAAATAACTTGTCTTCATAAGATAACTTATCAATAGTAGGTGTCAAAGCAACTTTATCAACTCAGTTTAACCTATTACACTGTCATATTGCAAGGTTTAATACCTCATTAACTATCTGGTCACTTCCTTGATCAGTAGTAAATCATCCACAGGTCTTTTGAGCTGTATCGATTACCAAAGATGCTAACTCACCAAAACTCAATAGGCCTTATTAACTTCTAATTCTTAACTTTTATTGATTTAATACCCAAAAAAAAAAAAAAAAAAAAAAAAAAAAAAGTTTATAGGCTCACCTTCCATATCTGAAAACAGGAATATTGATGTTTATACACACATACTTTACATCACTGGTCCAAAACTGGTATCATGAAGATTGCTGCTGAAGTTCAAGTAAGCATTTTCTTTCACTGTTTAAGAGATATCTGTAGTCCAGCTTATTTCTGCTACTTTAACATCAGATCTCACACCCTTGTTAGCAGAAGGGCAATACCAGTGCAGTAAGAATGTTGTCCACACTGCTCCTTATATAAAGATGCAGCACAGATGTTGATAACAGCTGCCTGTTTACTGCATTCCCCTTTTGATTACCCATGTCTCATGTCTTATTAAGTCTTAATCATTTGAATTTTCGAGGAAAGATACTAGGAGTATGAGACAGAAGGCTGGTTTGTTTTGGACCCCTCTCCTTGCCAATTCTCATCAAGTTTCAATTAAATCCACTTTTGGATGTAATGCAGTTTCTAAATTGTGTGAATTAAGCTAGAGAGAATACAGAATCTGTGACTGCCTGGAGTTGAGGAAGATATAAGTATTTTTCCTCTCTCCTAAAATATTAGTTACAGGATTTCATAGTGTGTTTAAGCATACAAGTTTATTGGTTTAAAAGAATAAGTTTGATTGATCATCCTTCCTCACTGTGCTTCTTACCCAAGTTTTCCTCTGCTTTTACTTCCCTATTTTGAACTGTTAAACCTTTACTCAAAGAATGAGAGATCGCTTGCTTTTCTGAAGACATCCATCATGTAATCAGAGAAGTTTCCAGTTGTGTCTGTAACTCATTGCTGATGTTTTCACAGTACAAAAGAAATAATTTATTTTCTTGTGTAACAAGGACATTGTTTTCCTTAATTAAATGTGACAGGACATATGTCTAATTTCAAAAGTTTTAAGAGTGACTCAGGCCTATCCTATTATTTTTGGATTCTTATATTCAAAAAAAAGTTGTCCAAGCACACCATTTTAAAACAAAACTAGAAAACTAACATCCGTTATGTAGAATTTCGGTCCTGAAGCATTCATTGGTGAAAGAATCCAAAGCCATCTTGCTTGACAAATTTAAAGGAATTCCTATATATGTGGAGTATAGTTTTCTTTTTATACATGAGATCAATAATTATCTTCCCATTGCTGCTTTAAAGTAAAAACTTGGATTTTCCCCTTCACCAAGCAGCTAAAAAAAATCAGAATACATAAGAAACTTAAATAGTTCACTGTATTAAAATTCAGAAAATGATTATCTCATTGTGGATCCAGAGATATGATTTTAAAAGGGTTAAGGGTCATTTCAAAGAGAATTTACAGATGATGCTGTTAAAGCATTAGTTATTTAGCTAATTGTGTTCCTATTTTTTTATCCTCAACTAAGAAGAAAAAAATGAGGACATGAGATACATTATTTAAAGCACGAGTATTATGGAGATACTATAGTCTGCCTGCACAGTCTATAACAAGTCATTTCTTTGTGGTGAACTTAAACTGACATGTTACTTGGAGACATTGACAGCTGGTGAAAAAAACAAAATGAAACAAATAAACAAAACAGGCACACATATAATGCATTGCTTTCAGATCATTGGGAACACAAGCACAATCAAAACAAATAATTTTGTTTTTTAAGGACACCTAGTTAATATCCTTTTTTTCCCTTTTTCACACCTAGCCTCCTATGTTATCAGTCTGAGTCCAAAGTATAATTTAGTCACCCCAAGACAGAAAATCTCTCCAGATGTTTGATAACTGAAGATATTGAGCAGTCAACAAGTCTTACATATACTGGCCTAATTCTCTTGCTTGACATTCCCAACGTATCTTCCTTTTCTTGAGATGTAATGTGCGATGTCAGCTTATAGATATTTCCTTTATCTTCTCAAGAAGGAGGAAGGGACAGAGCTCACCTTAAAAACATTAGAAGTAAATTGCTACTCCCATACCTAAGGTAGAGATTCAAGACAGATTTTTGCCATGTTATTATCGGAGTTGAATTATTCATTGGTGTTCATTAGCAAAATAATATATTTACACATCTTTGTAGACTTGACCGGCAGCTTATTTCCGATGCACCTTTAAGCGAAAAACAGTGTGTGAACTTACTCAGAAATAATTAAATTAGTGGCCATCTGGAACTGATCATTTCTGCTTTTTATTTTTAAACAATGGTCTTTACAAAGCTTTTCCCCAAAATATTTCGATAGAGAAGAACATATCTTCCCCAAATTGTTAGCTGTGTTTTTATTATTATTATTATTATTATTATTATTATTATTATTATTATTATTATTATGTTTGTAGCTACTCAAAGATGCCTTAATTATTACTAACAAATATATGTCATTTTTCTTATCACATAATCTACATGGTTTAGGTGGAAGGTCCATTTGTCCTGATTGGTCATCACAGCTTTCTAAGGTGGGCATATTTTTCTAAGACTGTCTGCATTGTGATTCATAAACTGTCAAGGAAATCTTTTTCCGCTTTGTTAAAGCTCTTGCCTTCTTGGCTTGTTTTATTGCAGAGGTACCAAATCAAATCTTGCACATCTGAAGTGATTTCAAGCGGAGAAGAAAGCTAGCTCTTTCCATAACTTCCTATGGAATATTGTTATAAGTGTCTTCATATTTATGATAGGCAGCCTTTCTTAATGCAAAGAAAGGTGAAATACCTTATGTAGTGCTATGAAGCTTATTTTTGTCATTAAGAGATAACAAATTAGGGAATTGCTTAATTTATGTTCTAGTCAATTATTTACAGAAAGAGAACAACTTTTGTAAACAAGAAATTCTCTTGCCTTTTTTTTTTCCTGAAAGAGTAGCAAAAATGTCTTATCATTTATTTCTCTAGAAAACACATAAATAGGGTCAATTTACAAGAGCTATCCATTAATTATCCATCCTTCCAGAGTTCTCACTACAAATTCTTTTACTGCTTTCAAAATCCTAAGTAGTTTTTTTTTCAGTGCCATCCCTACCATTATCAGTCTTACATTGTCTCTATTTAATCATTTGATCTTCAGGTGAATTGGATGCAACTAACTTCAACAGAAAGACTTTCAGGTTTTTCTTTTTGAAATTATTCCTTCCTGCATTTATTTATATGCTTACTCGCAAGACATCCTGAAAGTGGAATTCATAGTGAGAAGTGAGAATAAATTCAGATTTCATGATCTGTAAAAAAACCACAAAGCACATCTCTACATTATCCTCCTTTTAAAGTTTATTTTTAAAAAATATCCAAAGTAAGTTTCAGCTGTGCAGCAATATGGTTACTTACTCTCACCATAACTGTAGGCTGCATCCCCTTTAAATCCATTTCTCTAAGTCTTACAGATTTTCAGTTTACTGT
>JAYECN010090871.1:0-27863 GCA_035222435.1 Microcambeva ribeirae
TCCCTGTCCCTTTCCCTTTCCCTTTCCCTTTCCCTTTCCCTTTCCCTTTCCCTTTCCCTTTCCCTTTCTCCTTATCTTTCTCTTTCTTTCTCCTTCTCTTTCTCTTTCTCTTTTAATTGGATAAAGAGCTAAATGACTTCTTGATATGTTTTAAGCACTCTGAGATGAATGTTCTGTAGAATTATCAAGTAATTTATTAGTTTGTACTTAACGTTAAGGAAGAAAGGAAGATCACTCCAGATAAATGTGAGACATGTAAGCCATTTTGAAACAAAAATTTATTTGATAAATTCAGTAGAACCAGAGGGAGACAGGATGCTTGAGATACCGAATAAAGTTGTTGCACAAAATGTAGCCCAGAAAAACAAAAAAATTCATGAAAAATCTTGAGGTGGAAACTGAGATGAATAGTTCTGTGAATAACCTTCATAGATTCTTTGAGAGCACTTATATTTAAATTATTGATGAGAGTAGACTTTTCTGATAGACTTCATGAAATAGAAAGTTGACATATTTTCAGAGGCAGAAAAAGGAAATTGAATTCTCAAAAAAATATCATCTCTAGTTTGATCTGCTTGAAATGAATCCTCTTATTTCCTGTTGATTACTTCTTCTTCATAGGTGACTCAGGACTTGCACTAATTATCATCTTGAAAGGAGAAAATAGTATAACTATCTCAGGTCTAACATGACAGCATTTTGAAATTTTATTCTAATATTAAGAAAAAGCTCTTTTAAGATATATTTTGTATTTGGGGGTAATGCCCAGATATGAGTTACTAGAGTGGCAGATAGAAAAACTTTCATATTTGTAACAAAGTACTTCTTCTAGTAAAGCCTGTAAGGTCCATGATTTTGCTAGAGAGTGGAAGTAATTTGACTTATATTTTAAACTTTATCTCCAGCCAGACTTTCATGCCAATTTCCCTTTGACCTGTACAGAAAATATAATCAGAAGTCTTCTACCATTTTGAATACTGCACTCCTAAATGTGCTCTTGGTTTTAACTACTGTACTTACATGAAGTTCTGAGGATTAAGAAGAGAAGCTAGTGCAAGTTAACTGCAAGGAGAAATATCCTTTCCTTCCTATCTCCCATGCTTTCCAGTATCTTTAGTATGAATCTGTCAGTAGCAAACTGTGTAGGAAAAAAAAAAAAAAAAAAGCCACAAGAAGATTAGAGGTTGAAGAGGGCAAGCTTCATTATGAACATCTTCCCGGAGATGACTGCAGGCTACTGATGATTTGTTATAAACTTCCCCTGCCTGTTTGGGGAAGACAAATACATGGGTCTTAGGATCTGTGTAGACACTCAAAGAGTGGGCATAGCCTGAGAGGAAAGAGGTAGATTCTACAAAGGTTTTTGCATTAGCAATGTTACTAGAATTATTAATGAAATTTCTTTTGTATTAATTAGAAAATTTGGACTGTTGAATTATTAAAGTGTTGGACTAACACTAAATTCTTGGCTGCGTATGTAGGAATGTTTCCTTTTAGTCCAGCAAGATTATAACTGTATATATACATACTTCGACTATGTTATATTGAACATCCAGTTTTAGTAACAGACACGTTGTTTGGTTCACTCATTAATGCTCTCCAGAAAGAGTAAGCATTCTATACCTACCCAGGCAATAGATTTGTAAGTGTAATTCTTCTCCACGCAGAATAAGAAAAAAAAAAAAAAAAAAAAAAAAAAAAAGAGGAAAAATCTTAGTTATAAAAAGTAATAGATTTTGATAGTACTATAGGGGAGCAGAACTATGCAAGCTTCTCACTGATGAACATCTCAACTATTCAGCTAGGCTGTTACCCAGAGAAATAACTAGTCAGATACAGGTCATTTTCAATTCAGTTGTATTTGGAATAGCTGTGAAAGTGGAGAAATGTGTGCAGAGGAAAACATTCTGTGCCGTTTATCCTTACGCCTGTCCTGGGTCCTCAGCTCATTGATAAAGGCCTTCAGAGGGCTGTGGTTTTGAAGCAGATCTTGTCCCACAGCTTTGCAATCAAATCGCAAGGACATCAGATGCTGTGGCAGCCTGGTCTCCATCTCTCTCTGAGTCCCTTTAACCTCACTTTCACACCCTGCCAGGCTCTGCTAATCCTGCTTGAGCAGGGAAAGTGTCTTCTGAGTGGTACATTCAAGCCCTTCTGCCTCTGCTCCTTGCAGACTCCCCTTGGTCTGGGGAGACCTTGGTCTAATCTCCCCAGTCACACTGGGGGACTCTGCAACTTGCTGCATTGTTTGAGGTAGCAGGACCCATACATTAACAATCAAGCATCAGTGAGGGTCATGTGTATTTGTATTGATTCAGTAGTCTGATAAGGACAATTGAGTTGTAAGATCAAGGTCACGATCAGGGCAGCACTGTCCATCAGCATTACGTTTACTACTTGGATCTCAAACAAGAGGCTGCTTGTGTTGTAGACTAACATTTCAGAGTACTTGTGCTGGAGAGTCTCCTTTTCACCATACTACTTTATTCTGTCAATTCGATAGATTACTTGGAAAATCTTTGACATATGAACGTTTGGATTTGTAAGTTGCAATCTAGGTCTAAAGTTAGTTATCTTTTTATTTTTAGGTTTTAGTTAGTTTTTTAGTTTTAGTTTTTTAGTTATCTAGTTTGATTTTTAGTTTTTTAGGTTTTTTTTAGTTTTTAGTTATTTAGTTTAGTTTTTAGTTATCTTTTTATTTTTAAAGTTATCTTTTTCTTTCCTTCTGAATATTGGTTTAACTTTTTTTTTTTGTTTTATAAATCAGAAATAAATGATTATAGTGTAGTATCTACCTAAAAATTTAATTTAGTTATGAATAGCTATTAGTTAGGTTAAATATGAAGAATGGTGATGAACTCTTTCAATAAATAATTTTTTTTTTTTCTTTTCAGTCATTTGGCTGTAGATCTGAGACATGGAAAACAGAATTAGGTCTGTAGCTAGCTTAAATCTTGTCGGCATCCTTATTCCAAATGAAATAAAATGCTTAGTCGTACTCCTGACAGTTTTACAGGAGACTAACCTTCTAACCATTTAAAACTAGATGTATTGCTCAGGAACTGCTAATAAAACTTTGTATTCTGGACACTTATCCTTTACTTTTCTTCTGCGTTTTTTTTTTTTTTTTTTTTTTTCAATTTGAGAGAGACATGAATTTATGGAAAAGAGTCTGTCTTCTCCTCCCATGACTGAATGAGAAGTGTTTCCTTTTTCCTCTGCTCTGTATCTCATGATTGGACACTGGGCTATGTCGATGTAGAATATTAACTCAGTTCCCTTCTTCTTTTGGTTTATTTATATGCTTTCTGCATCTCCAAGTTAATCTCTCTCTTACTACATTGTTTCTTGTTTGCATCATTTGAAGACTCAACAGTGAAAATTTATCAGCTGTTATGTTCTGATTAAATAACTCTGTAATCACCTTGCACATTGGTTTGTTGTCTCAAGTCAGTCCATTATCTCATCTATACACATAACTAGCTGGGGTGTTCCTGAACCACCATAAGAATTAACTCACGTTTTCTAGATGCACACACTGAAGAAGTCCTGATACCCAGCTACTACACCATTACAGCTTGAGTTTTGTACATGTAGGGCACTTAACATTTCCATTCAATTAAAACTTCTACAGCTCCTGCCAGAGAGACATCTCATGAATTCTTTGATATAATACAGACATTGTTATATATGTGAATACTGTGAAAGCTACAGTTGGAACTCTAGGAAAATCACAGCTGTTTTCTTTTTACTTGAATACGGGAAATATTTTCACAAAAGAACACTATATAGAGTTATCCATCTTGTTGACCTCTTCAAAGAAAATATCTGTTAACATGTAACATTTATTTGATATCTTTGACAAATTCACATCTTGAGTTCTCAGTTTAGACAACAATAGATTTTGTAAAAGTTAATGGGGAGGACACAGGGGAGTTGGACTGTCTCTTTGACAATTTATGTCACAATGTCCTTGTACCAAAATGATTTAATATAGTTTAGATAGGAAACATTTTTCAGCAAAAAAGAAAGTGATTTAAAAAAAAAAAAGAAATAAAAGGTCAGTACCCTCAAGTTGTCCTACAATAGACAATGACTATCATTAAAGGCCATTAATATCAACGTTAGACTCAGAAACTTAAAGGACATTGATGGGCCTAAAGGTAAAAAAAAATATATGTTTGTGTAGTACATGACCATAAGGTTAATTTTTACATCCCAATATTTTCATACAGAGCAATATTACTCACTGGGCTGATGGAAAAAGAGTGATATGTTGATTTAATTACTTAATCATTCAGGATCCTTTCAAAATCAGTAAAACAGCAGTCAGTTTCAGCTTTACTTTTTTAATGTGAATCTAGTTCTTTCTAAGCAAAAAGAACTGGAAGCTGGATTTTCTGACTCATAAAACTGAAAGACTTGAAATTCTTTCCTCATTCCTATCCAGAAAAAAAAAAAAAAAAAAAGACTGAAACCTACCTCGTTTTCTGCAGAAATATACCATTTCAGTGATTTTATGGATTGAAACAGTCTTTGGGAAAACACACTTGAAGTTCCCATGTAGATTTGTTAAATCAGAAAGTTGAATCTTGGTCTTGCATAAACAAGAGTGCCCTTACATCTAGTTTGTGATTTTTTTGCAAAGGTGTTCAGAGTGAATCTTGTTAACAGCAAAAGTAGTTGCTTTATGGGATCGAGTCAATCATGGAAGAAAGAATACTAGAATTGTTGGCCAATGAGTATATGTTGTGCACATATAGTACAAGCAAGTGTAGCAAGGACAGTAAGCTTTGACTGGTTGATACCTCACATTGGTGATTGTTCACTAATTTACAGAAATCAAATAAATCCTTTGTCCAATCCAAGATGCTGAGAGAGAGATGATCTTGGTGGGTGGTTCTCCTCATTTAGGGGCAGGAGTTGTACCATGCTACATAATTGTTAATTCCCTCACTAACTTCTACACATGCATGGCCAATACATGGCCTTAGCAAAATCCATGATAAATGGTCCTCTCTTTTTTCCAAACTTTTTGTATCAATGCAGTTTTGCAGTTTTATTTCAACAAACTACCTGGTCCAAGCAGGGAGACTTTACACAGCTGCAGCTAGCACGTAAGTAATCTTTCAAGATAGTGTAGTGCACATGGATGAAGCCTACATGCTAAGATGTGCTAGCCTACTTAGACCTGTGTTAGCCTAAGTAGGTCCATTGCAAGAATTTGGTAGCACTAGTTTGGTATTGATTTCAGCAATGCTTCCAGCTCATGTATCAACTTCAATTCAATCTCTTGATCAACTCCATTTCTATGAACCTTTTAAGGCTTTTAAGGGAGCATAGGAAATATATGCTTAATGAAAAAGTTTGGTGTGAAATAGTATTTTTACAATTTTTACAAGACTTTTTAGATTTGGATTTTTTTTCTGGCCACCTTCAAGATCTAAACTGATGCTTGTGCCAGAGGGGTTTGTGTGTTTCTTGCTTGGGACTAATCTTGCAACAAAACTAGAATGCACATACTTTGGAAATTAATTTTACTGAAAGAATACCTGGTTCTGTGTTGCTGGTTTCTGCTCCGAACAGAAGAATAACACACAAAGCTTAAACTCTGCTACTTTTGATAATAAAATAGACTTTGATAATAAAATAGAAGAATTGAATAGAATCAGGTACAGCCACAGCTCTCTATTCTGGCTCTTCTTCTCCTTCCTCTCATTCACCTATTTTGTAGTTTCTTGTTTACTTGAAGTTAGTACTCATTTTTTCAGCAGTGTAATTGTGAGCTTGACAGAACCTTGGCAGTCTGGCTACTCTTTCATCATGTCCATAATATTTCTAAATTACTTCTTATATTTGTATATTATAAACTGAATTTTATCTCTCTAATCCAGAATAAGCTTTTGAGCTTCTTCTGAACTTCTCCTTAAAAAGATAGAACAAACATAGCAGATAAGCAATGTACAAAAAAGAAAACAACAACGTGAATGGAAACATATATTAAATAGTTTGGCCAGCATGTCTTTAAGAATAAGGTATGAAGTTTAAAATTTGTGCTAAATCATATGCTTTTGTTTTATAGACTGTCTCTTTTAGCCCTCAATTTTTTTGTCCACTGGTTTTAAAGAAAGAAACAGTTCTTTCTTGCTTCATTTTGTTGTACCAGGTTTTTGCAAATCAAAGTTACTTTTATACATGCGCATAATTCAACAAGGCAGGGATTTTTGAACTACTTGTCTGTCAAATTGTTAAACATATAGCTAGCTATCAGTGTGCCTTTCAAGAATTAAAGTGGGAGATAGTGTTTTATGATATCTCTTGAAAGGAAATGTAAGATGTGCACTCTACCATTAAAAAATAAACTAATCTGCCCTTAATCCCACCTTGCAAAATGAGATGGCAGTTAGACATTAGGCTTTTGAGTCAGAATAGAATACTAATTGACTTTAACATATTTAGCATAATGCAGAGCATTATTTTTGAAAATTACCACCTAAATAGTACAGAAAAGAAAGGAGTGTAATGATTTCCAAGAAGAATAAGATTTGTTTCTCAAAAAAATTTTTACCTTATTTCTTCTGCAATCCAATAATTTATCTATGACCTCAAAGAAAAGAAGCCACCAAGATGGGAATTTTCCTAAAACATGTCTGCATGCATAGCTTTATGTTTTTGCTACTATTCTTGGCTAGAAACAAATGAAACCCTTCTGCATTATAAGTATTATAAAAAGCACATTTTTTCAAATATATTTTAAATTAAATAACAGAATATCTAATAAAATATTGTTGACTACATATAATGGCAGAATTTAAACCCCTGATTCAAAACCAGTGATCTTGAGATTCTCCATGAAGAGCTCCTATGCGTTTATGGAAGACATTTGCAGAGAGGAAGCCTATTCTCGACATAAATTTGCTATGCAAGATTCTGTACAGTTTGGGAGGGGAGCTATATCTTTGAAAGTATATAAAAAAAGATTAGACAGCTGCATTTTACTTTATGGATAGATGTTCTATTTTCCTTGGAAATACAGGAAAATATTCTAGTGGATACACTTTAGCTACGTTTGGAGCAATGGCTGGCATAGAAGTAGAGTGGACTGCCGATGTGTTATGTTAACAGTGAACAGCTTTATAAGTTGCTGAGGAGATAAATTGATAGGAGAAAAGGATTAGTTATATGAACAGAATAAGCAATCATTTTCTGCCAGTTGCCATTACAAATTCTGTCAGCTTGCAAAATTATTTTCTGGAACAATCCCATAGAAATCACAAATTATGAAGGTCTGATGTTTGGAAGTGTGAATTTAGTTAGAACTCAGCCAATATCAGCACATGTTTAATTAGAATGATCTTAAATATCACCCTGTCGGGGATAAATGCATTAATGAAAATTGACTTGATAGACAGACTTAACTAGATACTATATATTTTTAAAATAAAACACTTTCTTTTTTCCCCATGAGAATATTTAAATGGCTAGGGCATAGTTTTCTCATGTCTTGCACTTTAACCTTTAATTTAACTTTTACATGTTTTTTGTGGTAATTAAGGAGAACTTTTTCTATAGGCAGAATATATGCTTTCCAAAGTAGCTGCTAGGAAATAGGAAATAAAATCTTAGCTTTGTTTCAATGTTCAGTGAGACCTCCTCTAGTAAATGGTTTATTCTTGTATATGTAAATAGCAAACATTTGTTACTTCTGTATTGCTGAACAGTGCTTAACATTATTGTTTAACTGTATTGCTACAGAGGTGAGAATTTAAATAAAAATGCTATTTTGCCTTGCATCATTAGGTAATATTATTATACAGAGAAATAACCACACAGCAAATTGCAACTAATTAAAACTATGCTTTCCAAAACCGAATCATCAATCTATATATCATTCTTCTTACCTTTGTAATAAGATATTTGTAACAATGTAAGTCACTTAAATTGTTAACACACTTTTAGAAAGTGTGTTTCATGGACAAATTCAGGGAAAATGTGAAAGATTTCATGTTTCCTAATCAGAAGGTCCCTGCCATGAATATAAGTTCTAACAGCTTCTGCAGTACAGAGCAATACATAAATGCAATCTAAAAGCCAGCAAAAACAACAATGCAAAATAAAGTAAAGCTAACCAGAAAAGGGACTTTATATGTTTTGAGGTTTTTTTTTTAATTTCTTTTTTGTTTTTTTTTCATGAAATTCTGGATATCAGTATTGCTTATAGCTTATAGAACCAGGACTACTGAGCTAAACACCTCAATAACAAACCAAATAGATGCTCAGTTGCCAGCCTGCCAGGATGGGGCAAAGTATCATGAGGTTGAGCAGCTGGCATAACAACTAGGGGTTTTGCAGGTAGCTTCTTTGCCTTTAATGAAAGGTTTCAACCAGAATGAAAATGTTTCATAGATCTTAATGATAGCCAACATTTTAACTCATGGGTACTAATTTGATATTAGAATTATTTGATATTACAGTTCTTTTTCATCTTCTTTCTGGTTGAATACTTCCTGCATCATGGTATAGTAACAGAGCACTAGAAACTGCACATACGTGAATACATACCCATATAGAAACTTCCTGTCTGTACATATGTCTCGTGTGGAAAATGACTAAGTTAGGTCACACTGGGGGATCCCATCCCTTTGAGTGGAATAAGGATTGAACTGACTTGTTCAGTTTCCTGAGTGAGGATTTTAGCTTCTTAAGTGACAATTTAAAAAAACAGTAAGAGACACTTTAACTGTTTCTGATTGCGTTTTGTAGGGAATGCGCTAGGAATAGTCTTATTACCCTGAGCTCACTGGATAACTTGCACAGAATGTTTAAGTTTTGCCTTCCAAGAGGTCTGGAAGCTGTAAATACCCTTGGAGTGGGGTATTTACAGTCATGCACAGAAATGACTGAAAATTCTGTGGGAATGGGAGGAGGGGGGTTTCACATAAGAGGGACAAATACTTCAATATCTTTTCTCTGGGTAAATATATTAAAGATTGTCAGATGTTGCCACTACGAGGCTGACGCATATCCTGCAATCTCATAGCACTAAATTAGAAAAAAAAAGGAAAAAAGAAAAGATGTGGAAGGGATGGGGGTAGGGTAAGACAATGCCAGTAAAACATTTCATCATTTATGTTGACACCTAAGGGAAAAACAGCACTAAAACGATCTCAGAAATATGGGAAGTTATCTTAAAGTTACTACATTTTCTGATAGCTTGACTCAGAAGAATGGAAAGAACTCTACCTCTAAATTTCTGCCTTTTCAAAAGTCCTCTTCATAAAATAATAAATTTGCATAAGCTTAATAGCCATTTATTTAAGATGCATTTTAATTTTTTCTTCTCTAAAAGAGATAAATTTTAAAGTACATGTTTTATTATGAATAATAGTGGCTTCAAATTGTTTGGTCCTGTAGATTTGTAAGCTGATGCCCATCTATTTTTGTGCTTTCCATTATACTGGTAGGTTTTTTAATATACCTTCATACTGCTAAAGTGCAACATATAGTGAGAGTTTTATAATATAATTTTTTTCTTTCATGTGGAAACAAGATCTTGCACTGGATACTGATATATGGTGATATGTCCTTAAAAGTCCCATTTCTACTTAATGTTTCCAGCTTTGACAGCCATGATGAGTTACTTCAGACAATTTATCATTGCTACCAAGGACAGGCTCACATCTAACCCAGCTTTGCTGCTTCTGTTCATGGATGAGGACCCACAACTTGGGGTTAAGAATATAGTCTCCAAGTTGAACTGAAATCTTTAACTATATTTTAAGTGGAAATTGTTGAAATACAGAGACTAGATAACATACGTATTCTTGGATATAATTTTTGAAGCCATCACACATTCTTTAACACAGGAAAGAATTAAAGGAAAGAATTAAATCTCTTATATATTAGTTTTACACAAGATGATTGTTCCGTAGAAAGTATTTATTGAAACTTGCATGTTTGCTTTCTTGGGTCTTAACCACGTCCCTTTCCTCCCTCCCACCTGCCCACCCCCAAGCCTGCTCAAGAATTCTAAAAATTGGGAAGGGGAATTTTTTCAGAAGATTACTCCTGGATTTAAATCAAGTCGTAGAGGTAAACAGGAGAGGATCCATTTTGAGGAATCTAGGAAGGCATTCAGCAAGAAAGGAGCTATTGCGTTTCCAAGAGAAGTATGATTTAGATTAAAATAATATGACCATAGCTGGAGAATGGACTCCCACCAAGTGACGCCTGCAGTTCTCCTGAATAGGCCATCATAAGCAGAAATTGAATCTAGGGATTTGTATCCAAAAAGTATTCATTTTACCTGTGGAGCTGAATAGTTAGTTCTAATTACCTCCAAGCAAGGAATGAGCTCAAATTTAGATCCAGGTCCTCTATGAGAACCAGAGAAGAAAAATCTGGGATTCATGCACTTGTGATTTTTTTTTTTTTTTTTTGCATTTACTATTAATTTACCTTACTGTGTTTTATTTAGCTGTGCTGCTATCTATTACTATCACAATATGATTTAAAACCTTGAATCATTAAGTCATAAAATAACTGCTGGGTAGTGTGTTTTGGAAAGGGTATGCACTGATATTAGCAAGGCAAAGAACACGGGTTTGGAGGAGGCCACTTTCCTGTCTAGTCAATACATTCCTCTATTATTGTTGCTAGAGAAAGGGTGAAAAAAATAATGCGGTGTTTCATTTGAAAAATGTTATTCCAAGAAACTCAATTCTTTAAAGAAATTATGTTGAGACATCTTCCTAAGTTCCTAATTTAATGTGAGAGAGAGCAGGAACTGTGCCTTCTGAAAGATTATCTGCACTTATTTTACTAGGTAAGATTGATTTGACTTTATTTTTAAAAGCTGGAGCTACAAACTTGCAGCCTTCTCTTTGAGTTTTCTTTAGTTACTCGCCTGCTAGATGATTTGGGGCACCTTGCTTTTCCTTTATGCTCATTAGTTTCTCTATTTATAAAATTGAGGTATCAATATTGGTTATGATATTATTATTTTATTAGTGGTTATGATGGGTTATGATATTATTATGATATTAGTGGATTTGCAAAGCCACTTCTAAGGTTAGTCTTCAGTAAAACCAAGAAATTATTAAATTTAATTATTAAATTATTAACTGACTTCCATACCACCTAGATAGATATGCTGAAGATGTGTCTACTGTTGTTAGTGTGAAATATTTTCTTGGGCAATTGACTTGATAGAAGCACTGTTTTTCAGAAGGTTACTTGGACTTTAATTTTTCAACTATAGCATCGTATCTATTAATAATAAATAATTAATAATAATAATTAAAAATAAATATAAAAATGCTCTTTTGACGAGTAATTCAAGAAAAGAGCATTACTCTCACTGGAGAAATATACTGACATTAAAACAAAACAAAACAAAACAAAACAAAACAAAAAAAAAAAAAAAAGCCCTTCCTTCATATCCCTTTATAACAAATATTCATTAAAAGTGGTGAGAGACGTATTTTTTTTTTTGCTGACTCTTGGGTTTAGGAAAATAGTTACTCTTGAAAATTAGGAGGCTGTTTTATTGTTTTAGGTTCTGCATAACTTAAGTTCTCCTACTCTACATCTTGAACGTAAGGATCACAGGATGTGATCCTTTCCCAGGGGGTCAGAGCAGTGCTCCGCCTAACCTGTGCCCTGAGTTAGATAGATACAAAGTCTTTTTAGCATGGATGTTGTGTGGTTGTGTCATGGCATTGCCATGACTGACAAATAATGTGGTTTCTGGACCAGTATTTATTTGTTTTCTGATCACTTGATCTTGCAGAGTGGACAAGACTGTCTATTCACAGTTAGCATACTATGCTATTCATGGATGCATAAAAAGTCCCTTTCTTTTTCTTTATGAATTATGCATAAATATGTCAACAAATGTGTGTTAAAAAAATTCCATACAGGACCTTTATCAAATCTTCCTAACAATCTACTGATCTTCAGCCCTGATCAATTTATGTTTTTTATTAATATGTTTTATTTGATTGTCTCAATTCAGGCTTTCTGGAATGAACATACCTCCTCCAGTTATCAGCAACAAAAACTGGCTCAGACTGCATTTTGTAACAGACAGCAACCACCGATACCGTGGATTTAGTGCTCACTACCAAGGTACCTTTAAAGAATTTTTTTCTGTATTTTTTTTTAAAGAAAAAAAAAAAGATTTAAGTTGAACAGCAAGGACCATTTTACACCAACAAAATGTTCTTATAAAAAAGTAGCTCATATTTTCACAAATAATAAATTTATCTGTGGGAATAGTTATGTTAAAGTGTAGTATATTAGGGTATAGGTATTATATTATGTAGTGTTAATTATTATAGTTGAATTCAGTTACAGCAGATACCTACTTCAAGATACCTACTTCCACTTCACTGTGGAACTACTTAGCTTTTAAAGGATCCTAATATTCTGAAAGATAACATGTAACAGATGCAGAAACAATGTTTTTATAATTAAATATTTATTTGTCTCTATGGTTATATAAGTCAGTTTTGTAAAACAGTGAGTAAGTTTCTGTTTACTAGGGTAGTTTTATCACTATTATCTCTTATTACCTATTTTTGAATGCATTGCCTTATTAAGGGTTTAATTAACCTCCTCAAAATTCTTCTCCACTGGTTTTATGAACAAGCATAATTTTGCATAAGAGTGAAAGCATTAACTTGGGAGTCCCACCGTTTGTAACAAGATCATTAAAATGATGAAGTGCTAATGAAAATTGAGCTTCATTAGTATTTGGCAATATTGTCTGCTTTTTCACAAGCATTAGGGTAAATAATATTTCTCAGTATCTACAGTGTACCGGTGAGTCTTCAGGGAACAGAAACCCTTTCTGTGGGTGCAATTTTCCATTTTTCTGCTGGGATAATTTTTTTCACAGTGTACCTAACAATGCAAAGTTAAGGTATTTCTTTTACATTTCTCTACAAGGAATAAAGCTTGGAGCTACTGTACATAAATGTTTGCAGGATCTGGTCCTCAATATGTTAAAACTAATTAGTTAATGTGCTAAAAATTACAACTAGCAGAAGAGTAGGACCAATTTTTATCATGTAAATATGATCTTTTACAACAATAAACTTTTTACGACTCTTTGTAATTACCTCAACTGAGATATTCCATACAAGAAAAAAAATGGAATTTGATAGCTCTTTCAGCAAGTACGTATATCCATATATCAGACTTCCTGAGGTCATGGATGTCCTAGAATGTCTCTTCTGAGAGAACTTAGGTAAAAGGAGACATTCTACTGTATCTGTAGGGCTTCTGCAACTGTTTTACAAAAGACAATGACTCATTTTCTATAGCTCCTGTTGTACCAAAGGATATAAACAATACCATAAACTAAACTCTGTATTGAAAAAAAACCAGACTCTTCAAAGATGTGAAGAACTTATCTGGTAGATCATCCCACTCAACAATTGAGGAATGATGGAATAATAATTTTTGTGGCTTATGTGAAGTAAAATAAGCTGTTGAGAAGTTCGTTTTTGAACTATACAGACAGGGGAAACAGGACACCTA
The DNA here is from genome assembly GCA_035222435.1 of Microcambeva ribeirae. Taxonomy (NCBI): domain Eukaryota; kingdom Metazoa; phylum Chordata; class Actinopteri; order Siluriformes; family Trichomycteridae; genus Microcambeva; species Microcambeva ribeirae. The sequence continues at coordinate 13,546 of JAYECN010090871.1, forward strand.
CTCACATTCTTGCTGGAAGTGTCAGGCACTAGGTGATGAAAGAGAAGAGACTTTGGTTTAGTTTAAAATTCTGTTTTTTTTTGTTTGTTTGTTTGTTTTTTTTCCAAGTCATATTAAACACGTTATTTGGAAAGTGTATGAGATTTTAATGTGTAGTATTTCTCTCCCAACTAAATCATGAACCTGGCTTTATAGAAATTATATTATGGCATTTTCTTTTTATTATTTTGTTTTGCTCATTAAATTTTTAATGGTACACCATCAAAGGGTATTAAATATACCATATACTAGATTCTGAAATGCTGCAATAGTCTGCTATGCTTAAAATGAAGACCCTTGTACAACTATTTGAGAAAATTGATATATAAAGACAGTAAATAATTTCAATGTGTAAAATCACTGAATGTGCATATTATTAAGCAGATATGTTTGTTACAAGTTAACTGATATTAGAAACTGGAAAAATTTAATGTCAGGTAAGAGCATAAGTGATCTTTTGGTCAGTAGTATCACAAAAAAGAGAGTAGTAAAATAAACTTTATATTAAAAGCCTTATAGGTTTAGAAACAAACACACAAAATAAATAAATAAATAAATATAAATAGATAGTGCAGAAAATATTGTGTTTTTTTTTAAATATGTGTAATCCATACTTTTTTTAGGAACAGCTTTAAATCTCTGTGTAAAACTCATTTTCAGTTCATTTGAAGTGTAATAGAATTTTAATTTCATTTGTGTGCTGACATGAGTTGTCAGAAAAGCCAATAATTATAAATAGATCAAAACAAATATTCTAGAGAGACGAGGAATACAGATAGACGTGGCAAGTCTTCTTCTCAGGGGTTTATTTCTGCATCACTTCTGAGACAGTATCTGTTAATCCTTTCAAAATCCTGCATCATCACTGCATCGTTTTTATAATGCCATAATAACTGCATTGTAAAAACTCACTCTTTTCCCTGCTTAATTGACCTAAATAGTGCTATAACATCTGCCTGCCTTCTCACCTCGATACTCTCTTAATCTTTCCTGTGTCTTACCGCTGCAACTAGAATAGCAATTTCTCACCATTTCACGTACTTTAACTTCCTTCCACTGTTGCCTATATGGGAAGATTCAGATTCCAAATCCTGAACATCAAGGCACTGACCAACAAGGCATAATTGTCTTATTCCATGAAAAGCCTCATATCCTGACTGCTTTATCCTACTTGCTCCCTTGGCTTGCTGTGTTCTTTTGCACAACCAAGCTTTTTAGCATGGTCATATCTGCAAAACTTTGCCAGTTGATTCATTTAAACCAAAAGAAGCTCTGTATTCACTGCTAGGCAGGATGTGAAAGGGACTAATCTTATTTCCTTCTTCTCTCTTAAGTATATGCAAATTTTTTTTTTGATCTTTTTTCACAAGGTAACCTCACATGACTTAGCTCCAGAGTATATCTCATGCTAGTATGGCCAAGTTGCTCATATGAAAGGGGGAATAATACTGCTGCAATGCAGAATCTTTATGTCAAGCTTCACATATAAAAATATAGGGAAATTACATAATCTTTCCCGAACAATCTTTTAATTTTCTTATTCATCTTCTTTTGCTAATTTACTGTTCAAGGCTTCAGCCTTGAAAACACCTGTGAAAGCACTTAAATTCAATTCTACAAAACAAATGAAATTCACTGAAGTACGTGGAAATATGAGAAATTACCAGATTCACATAAATGCAATGTTATGCAGGTAATGTGCCTCAATTTCTTTTGCTAGGTATTTTGACTTATAAAAGATATTGAATTGTACAATATTCAAAAGTAGATAGTAAATGGCTAATCAAAGGGATATACTCAATTAGAAGAAATTCAAAATAATTTCCCTTCTTCTACCTCACCAGTCTGTGATGTTACAATGAAGAAACTCTTATCCTTGCTGCTCTGATCACATATGTTTTAGCACTTATTTTTATTCAACAAGAGTGCTTTGTCTTGATGTTTTGTGTCTTTATTGCTTTCTGTCTAATTCCTTTTGCTCTAAGAAACTGCTGATTGTAATAGGGCCAAAAGTCTCTTTGGTCTTCCTGAAGCTGCTGCTACCACAATTCTTGACAGTTGTGCTCCCTCTAAAATCAGTTCAGCTTTTTAAACTCCATCCTTTTGCTATTGTAAAACTTCCTTGCGCTTGCCATATTCTTTTGGCTACTCTTTGCATCTTATCACTTCTGCATCAATCTGTAAGCATTGGCTAGGCGAACAAAAAACATTGTCAGCTTCACAACTTCCCCTCTTACAGGCAGTCTAGAGGGGTATCCAGTCCTCAATATTCTTTAGTTATGTCAAGCGTACTTGGACTCTGAAGGGGCTTGTGGATAAGAATTCCATGTCAAACATTATTTTAGGAATCCTAGCTATCTTTTGAGATCCAGCATCAACTATAAAGGCACTAAAGGGTTTCACTGGTAGCCCTATATTTTCTATCTGTTTGACTTGTGAAATACATTTCTTCTTTCTCTCTTTCACTGTATATTTAGATTGCATATTTTTATTCAGTTGTTACACTATTTAAACCATGTAGAAAATAGTGCTTAAGTTATGAATAAAATAGTACCAAATATGTCAACTGAGTGTGCAATCTCATCTGTCTTCCATTAAGAAACTTTGCTTATAGGAAAATACAGACGAAAGCATGAAATATATCCACAAGCTTTTCAGACAGGATAAAATCACAGGATAAAATATAGTTGTCATTCTCCTGTGTGAAAAGCATGCAAATGGTTACTCTGCTTAATACTTAGCAGCCAACTATGTGGAGCTGAAGTGAGGTGAAAGCCAGCACTTTTGACGTGTTCAGCGGTATGGAGAAAACTGAGAACAGTTTTCCTTTTTTACTTTATTTGTTGTTTGATTCTCCATTGTTATATTCTTTTTTTCTTTCTGTCATTTTGTATATAAATAAAAATATACCTTCATTCAGAAATGATTTATGGGAATCAGACATATATTTATACTTTGCAAGATAATTTGAAGTGTTTGGCAGTCTGATAAAGAATTTTTACTCAAAAATAAGGAGTATTATTCTGCCTCAGAACATCATGGCTAGAGTTACCAGAAAGGAAAAAATCGTCTCTGCCACTGGTTTCAGAACATCTAACAATTTAAACAGAATTTGTCATTAGTTACATATCTCAAAATCCCTAATATTATTTTTTCCAATAACAGTATATGGTACTTGTGCTGGAAGACACAGCCATGGCAACAAAATCTTAGGCTGTAGGTTAAGTCACCAAAATGTAGATGTCTCTGAATTACAGGTTTATGAAGTATCTAAATATTCATCATGATCAGTGGAACTCTGAGGCTCTATTCAACTACCCACTAATTTATATGGACTGACAGAGGACTCAGGGTATTCAAGATATTCCCATCAGATAAGCTCAGTCTTGTGCAGATAAGCGTTCTGGCAGATGGAGACAAAGCAAGGTGCTACAAAGATTCAAAATTTCACTAAATGAAAGCATGTGTGGGCAAATGAATCCTTCCTGAACTAGCTAGTATGGTCACTGTAGGCTGAGGAGCAATTCAGGGGGCCACCAGGCAAGGCTAGTATGGCTTCTCTGCAGTAAAGGGGATGTCCATGTGCTCTTGGCAAATTAGAATTTAAGGGAAAAAATCCATAGTCTTCTGGAACAGGAACTGGAAGACAGGGAAAAGGACTGAAGATGGTAATTAACAGCAATTGGGCAGTTTGTATCTTGCCCTATGTGTATACTTTAGGATGTGTTAAGCAATTACGTTACTCAGACCACACTGACTAGATTGCTGTTGACTAGAATGGGAGTTTAGACACTGAGTACAACTATAGACAGACAAGTGTAGGTGTCTTAATATCAGATTGAATCTCAGGTAAAGTGACGACTCGCTCACTAGGATGACTTTTTAGCAGGAACACACTCAGTGGGCAGTCCTGGAAGAAGTTGAGTCCTGGAAGAGTCCTGGAAGAAGTTAAGGTGCTGCATCACTTATGTCACAGCTGTCAAAGCTATGGGGGCCTCTACTCAGGGCAGTGCAGAGAAGTTGTTGATTGCACTCATAAATTTAGAGGGACGTTTATGACAGATTTTTAGTTCTCAGCATTGTAAGCTTGTTACTCTGTTCAGACCCTGAAGTGATTCCTCTTGCCAAACACAGTCCAAACAGCTAGATGTTTTTGCAGTACATGAGGGGAAAAAAAAAAAAAAAAAAAAAAAAAAAAACACCACTGTCCTCATAGCACGAAAGGAAATTGCCAGAGCTTTTAAGCTGGTCACTTTTTGCCTCCAGGCTTTACAGTTATTTGTGATTAAATTACATAAATTGTCACACAAATAAATGCATTTAGTAGATTTCCATATTCATAGGTCTGTTAGCTCTGCTTTATCTTACACTAACCTATACTTTATGAACAGAGGGTTTTCTACCTTTGCATTCTTGATTGATAGTTTTTTTATGCACACCTGTATATTTGCAGAATGAAATTACACAGAATGAGACTGATTTTGATATAGTTAAAACAGAAACAAGAAAAATTGCCACACTATTGACCTTCTCATTTTGAAATATATATATTTTTAATTTTCCTAATTATACATTTTAATGATACAACTTTTGAATATTAATTAATTTTCATAGTTAACTGTATACAGATCCAGAAAGATCAATTTCTAAATTTTTAATTCAGTTTTATGCTCCAAATAACTATGTTGCTATTTAAAAAAGCAGCATAATTAAAGGTAAATTTGAAAGCATGAATGTCAGTGCTAATATATAATCTTCTAATGCTTTATGTGCATTCAAACATTTTAATTTTGAACAAGATATGGTTATATTCCTCTGAGAACCACCTTGGAAATATCTTCTCTATTTCAAAGGCTGTTTGAACATTGCCAGAACAACAATAGAGTAGCACTCTGAATAGAAATGTTCATTTTCAGCATCTTCTAAAATTTAAGTTTCTTTTTTTTTTATTTGCTCTCTTCGTTTTAGAGATACCAGCAAAGACCTGTTTTGGCTGAACTTTCTAAATCAAGTATTAACATTTAATTTTACCTTTTCCTAAAATGAAATTTGCACTAATCATATTGTCTTATGCATTTGCAGTTCCAGTGAAATTTTTTTAGAAAGCTCAAATGTTTTGGCTTAGTTAAGTGGGGAAGTAGCTAAAGTGAAGTTCAGAGAAGGGCAGAAAAGATGATCAAAGAGATGGATTTGTTTATGTTTGAAAAGTGACTGAGTAATTTAAGACTCTGCAGCCTGAAAAAAAATGAATGACAGGACTGAGGGAAGAGGAGAGATACAATAGAAACTGGAAAGTCATGAATGGCAGGGGCAGTGCTGACTATTTTGTTCTTTAAGAATTATGGACTATTGAGAAGACAGGCTTAAAATAAACAAAAGAGGTATGTTTTCACATCCATAGTCAAATGGCAAATTAATGGTAGAGAAGTTAATTGATAGTTCTTGCACACGTAAACTATGCCTGGTTTAGTGCCCTGCAAATTTGGCCTGCAGTTTGCCCTGTACATTGTTGGAGGCAAGGGAAACATCACTTATTTAGTCGTTATATTTTTAGATACACACTTAGATGTACACTTTTGACCAAATTTTGAAATAGGATAGTAGGATTACATAGGTCTTTGGTCTGACCCAGTGCCTCATATATATAACCTTAGATTCAAAGAAAGCAAAAAAGTTAAGCTATTCTTTTTGTTATTTTTGTCATGTAATATCTAAAATAATAATATTTCAGTACTTCCCCACCCCCTTCACCTATGTATAAGTTTTCTTGAAATTTTCTTTTTTCTTTGAATAGAATTACAGAAACAGTCAGACAATTATGATAAGAAATAAATAAACTTTTAGTTGTTGCTGAATCCTTTTGAACACACTGTTTTGATACTTACAGCAAATTTAAGGTAAGAATCATTCAACTTCCCAAAGACTCGAATGGGAATTAATTAACCAACCTGGTTAATTAATCAGTCTGATTAATATAAACCAAACTGGAAGGAATTCACCCTTTTACCTGTTGGAGAGGCTAATACAATGTCTATTTTGAGGGTCTAATTGACATTTGAGTATCCCATGGGCACAGTGAGGTCTTTATACAGAGGCAAATTTTTCCTTTCTATTGATGTGTTAGAAATATTGCGGTGTGTTTACTTCCCAAGAGAATGAATTCACTTATATTTGCTGAAAATTCTCACTCACTAATACCCTATAACTATTACTTACACATGAAAGAATTACTTTGGGAACTGTGTGTTATCTGTCAGAAGTTGTTATATATATAAAGATGATTACAGTGTTGTTTATTTTTAGTAGAATAACTAGTAATAATGGCAAAACTGTTGACCATGCATAAAATAGCCAATTTCTAAATGGAAGTAATCAAAACCAAATGAGGGAGATGGAGAACATAATATCCCATGATCATCAAATAGAACTTCAATTTAAAGAATGAACATTTCAGGATTTTTCAAGACACATTCAGAAGGATTCTGATGTCTTTTGTAATTAAATTGCTGACACTAGAAAGATTTGTGATCAAATGCTTGCCTCTCCCCAAAAAACCCCAAACAACCTAGTCAAGCACCCTACTGTCCAGAAAAGACATATTTATTACAAATTAGTTTCTGTCAAGATGAGCTTAAATAAATCATTTTCAGAATAACACTGCGTGAATTAGTTTGTACTAATGGAGAAAGTGTAAAACTTGCTGCAGAGATGTCTAACAGATGTCCACCTGTTACTTGAAAACCATCCTAAAAGATGTGTCAATATTTCATATTAGTATCAATCTCAGAGGTAGAGAGTTTTCACTAATTTCCACAATTCAATCTCCTGATTCTTTGGGAAGACATCTATTTTTCTAATCCAAGTAACATTACCTAATACTAATCCTTAAGTCTATCATTATTTCTATTTTTTTCCATCTGTTGTCTGAAACCTGAATTCTCTGTATTCCAGTGTTATGAATCTGCCTTCTAGTCTAGTTAGCTCTTCTCTATAGAGAGAAAGAAGTAGCCAAAAGCAGGCTCTCACAAGACAGGAAGCCAGAAAATCATGTTTAGTGCTTGACTATAGGAAATTGTCCAATTCTTTGAAAAATTATGATTTTTCATCTTTGAATGGAAAAAGAAAAAGATAATGAAACTGCTGGATGTGCTCTGAAACCAATATTCTCAAAATTGGACCTTTTAAAGTTCTATCTTCATATTTTAAGAAGTATCCAAAAACCATGTGTCACATAGGAAAATTGAATTTTTACATCTTTGGATATGCCAATATATCTTTCTCCTAGAGAATACACCTCTCTGTGTAGGGTCTGTGTCTGCATAACCTATTACCTTGCTAAGGAAAGATACTTGAGCTAAATGACCTAGCTTGGATAACAGTAACCACTTTGGCTATTTAAAGCTAATCCTTCCATTTGTAGGATTGTAATGTGGTGGAATATTGCCTGAAATGCTCATTAAAACACTTTATGTGTAACTGTCTTAAGAACGAGTTAATTGTAACTCATGAACATTTCACTTAACCTTGCTTGAATTCATTGGCAAAAGGATCCCTGGGTCTTTCCGGGAAAGCCTTTCCTGAGGCAGAGCTCCTCTGTTCTGTGCGGGATGTCCACTCCAGAGCTCCCTCACTGCCTGTTTGATGCTGGCAGCACTTAAGGTTCTTGAGAAAAGCCTTTCCTTTTAAAGTGTAAGTCAATTTGAATCAATTTCTGTACTGAAGGAACCTTCTTCCTTTTTCCTTCCTAGAGGACTATTTTCATCTCACTTAGGACTTGACCTTTCTTAGGGAGTGTTTTGGAAAAAAAAAAAAAAAAAAAAAAGTTATTTTTTAGTGGATCTTGGCATTTTAAATGAAAAATACAATGTGGTAGAAATTGTTTTATAAATAGCTCAGCGCTGTATTGCTTTGTAAAGTAACATTTATTTGGTTTAAAGATGAACTTCATAAGAGAGAGAGAGTTGCTTACCTCTTGTTAAATGTAATGTTTTGCTTTGTTTGTAAATAGGTCATTATTCTCACCAAGAGCCTGTCATGGCTGGGGCGCCACATGGGCTGGGGGTTGCTCAGGGCTGGAGACCACAGCACTGAGCAGGATTTGGACAACCGCCAGACCTGGTTGCCCATCTGAGGGAGCAGGACTCGGGGAAGCTGGGGCAGCCCCAGCCCAGGGAAGCCATGGGGCACAGCAAAAGCAAGGGCTGGCAAGTACATAGAAATATCGTTTACTTTTGATATGTAGAACTGCAGATTTTATTTTAGTTGGAAACTAAAATACTTATTACATCATGTAATGTCGTTACACACACAAAGTTACTACGGACAAAAAGGAACACAGTTGGTATGGAGGAAACAGGTTACTGTTATTCTGAAAGATGTTTTAGCAGTCTGATTGTCCAGGTTCCAACTACAAGGAAATCTCAATTGTAACAATAAAAATTGCTGTTAAAGAGTAACCATCCCAAACCCACCCCTTTTCTCCAGTCTTATACTCACTTTTTCAGCATTCCTCTCAGTAGGGGAGTTACAAGGAATCAAACATCCTGGGGGCTTCTGAGTGAAAAGGGAGATGTTTGCGGTGCAGGGGGTCATCCTCCTCAATATTGCACTCCCATGTTTCCTTTCATCTGTTTTCGTAACACAGACTGCTTTCTTCTCACCCGGTCTTAACAAAAACCTGAAAGTTGTGCAATAGCCCTCCCATGCCTCTGTAAATATAAATGCCTGATGCATATACATCATGTTCTCAGAGCCTAACACTCCCCAAGCTCAAACAGATCAGGCAATAGTCACTGCTACAAAGTCATTAAAACTAGTCAAAAAAATCTCAGGACAAAGCAAACTGGGAGAAGTCCTGATGCGCTCTGCTGTTAGGTCAGCACAAACATGTTACTTATTTTATGTTATGTTATATTATATTATGTTATGTTTTGTTATGTTTTGTTATGTTATGTCATGTCATGTCATGTCATGTTATAACTAAGCTGCGTTCTTTATATTCTTGCCTGGCACAGGCAGAATAAAAGAGTGCAGAGTCTGGGCTTGAATGTTAAGATTTCTACTGTGTCACTTTCACTGCTCATAGTTAGATTGATATTAATGTGAACTGACAAGATACCTTTTCTGCATTTTTTCTTTGACATTGGTGAAGCAAATGAGCACTTCTAAGAACTGAGAGTATTTTTAGCCAGTACTTATTTGCTAGACAACAATCAACCGACTAAACAAACAAATTACACAAATAGGCCTTTTTATTAACTCTTAAGTTACTTTTCCTGGAGTCAATGTTTTTCAAATTTTGCAAGTCTTAAATTACTTGGATAGTAGTAAGTTTGCATGAAATATTTCCTTACTCCCTAGATGCTCTAGAGCAAAGTTTGTGGTCATTTAGACGGCTCACTGCAAAGATTAGAAGCTTGGTCTTGGTCTGGATACTAAAGAGCGATGATACAAAGCTTTTTTTTTTTTTTTTTTTTGATTTTAAGAGTGCATGAGAAATCATTATTACTATGTATTTTTTTAAATGCATTTCATTTCTTCTAATTCATTTCTCCAGGCTTCTCAACTTCTTGATTTAAATATATATGAAAGCAGGAGTGTCAAAACCATATTTATATATAGCTTATGATTTAGCAAATATTTTTCTACCTGAAACTACATATTTGACGCATGCATGCTAGCTCATTTATTCACAGCACTGAGCTAATTAGGCACCTAGCATTAATATGTCTCTGGAAGCAAAAGGACAGACTGAGTTTAATTCTACTGCTAGGAAGTGAGAGCTCTAGATTACCATGGCATCCCTAAGGAGATGCATGAAAGGAGAGATAGAAAACAAAATCTTTTGTCTTTGTTAGAACTCATATACTTCTGACAAAATTTCCATGATACATATTCACACCTTAACAGTTTTCAAAAGGGTAAATATAATATTCTATAATATTTTTAAATTTACTTTCCCTCTTTCCATAAGTTATACCACACATACCAACAGTAAATTAAAATTACTTCTTTGCTATAGTTTCTTGATTCTTAGAATCTCGAGAGAGGATCATTTCCCAAACTCTCCAAGATTTAGTTGTTAAAAACTCCTTCATGAAGGGATTTTTGTGCATGGTCCAAGCTAGCACTGAGGGCTAGACTGCAGAATGTATAGAATCCCTTTATTTTCCTTTCATGCCAAGCAGTTTGTGGGAAACAACAAAACAGATAACTTTCTGCAATAGAGTTGTTATACTTATTGCTATATGCATAATCTGTAGCTTACATAGTATTCCTTGTTATCTTAAAAAGAAGCTAAATAAATACATCTTTTTGTGGCACCATAATTCTCCAGAGCAAATTACAAAGGTATTAACTAGTAATACAAGGCACCATTGGTAAGGCATTTTAATTGATAAATAAAAGTACTTGTCTCTGTAGTAAAATGAATACTAACGACTAAGGCCAATAAATGTGAATACTGTCCTTACCCAACATTTTATCATTCTTCACATAGATTCTAATAATATTCTTGAAGTAGAGTCTCAAGGAATTTATAAATTCTTTTGCATGATTACTGTGGATTGCACAAATCTATCTTGCATTGATAAGGACTTCCATTGAGGAGAAAGCAGGGTAACTCTATCACCCCTTCCAAAAGAAATATTTCATGTAATATATCAAATCAATGTTTTTTTTCATTTTCAAATATTGTTTTGTGTTATAACTGCTGATCTATTTTATATATATATAAAGTAGGGCTTTCAAGATTTTTCTACTGAATTAAAACAAACCGAAAGAGTATGTACCCTTTATTGCTTGTTTTCGTATTATCGTTCTATTAAGCAAATATATCGCACTGGAATAAAATCTATTATATGAATAGTTACATGCAGAACAAAATAGTGGCAATGCTCTGTTTTTGATCTGTACTTAGTGGAAAGGAAATAAGCCGTTTGACATTTCTGTAAAATCAAAAGCTAGAAGGTCGATCTTGTCTGGACCAAAAATCAGATTTTGACCTGGTATGGAAAGGAAAATAATGAAGCTACATTGATTCACCATATTTTCATTGTCTAGTTCAAATATTTTGGGGTGGTAGTAAGTTCATTGAGAAAAGCATCTGGAAAATCATGCAGACTTATGCATGAATATATTTTGAAGGAGAACAAGCATCTGTATGTCCTGCATAACTAAAATTTCTAGCTGATGCTTACTTGTTATTTTCATTCTCTTTTGTCTACTTCTTACTGCAATAGTAACTTTCCATTCAAAATTAATACAAAGGATAAGGAGATAGAAAAGAAGGAAATAACAGTAGAGAGACTGAAGGAAGAGAAAGGGAAAAGAAATAAAAGCAAGAAAAATAAGAAAACGTAGTAATGCAAAGCAGTACCTTCTGGTATCAAAAAGTTATAAAAATTAAATTCTAAATCCATTTACACAAATTGCAGACAAACTGAAAATGAGTGGAAGCACAAATTACATATATTAAACCTCTGTCTTGACAACTTTTACAATATTTTCTATTTGAATAAATCCAGTGATGATTGCCTGTTTGAACTGAAGTCTCGAAACTTGTTTTGAACTTTAATTTTTATTAGTGTGTTTCTTGAAATGCATTCTTTTATTTCATCCCTGAACAACTGGAAACTGAAAATTGATTTAGTCAGAAGAATGCTTTGCATCAGTCATTTATATGGTCTTTAGATGTATTTTAAAAGTGTATTTTACTTTCAGATTCATTCCTTTTGTGTTCCTGTTTTATCAATCAACAGAAAGAAAACTATAATGTGAATTTAACAGCAAATACAAATCTTGGAAATGTATAAATAATAAAAAGAGATATATGAAAATAATAAGGCTAGAATGGCATCTAAAAAGATTCTGTTAAAAGAGTCAAATAATTTCTTGTATCTAAAAAGAACTAAGGTGAAAGTTCTTTTTAACTCATCCAGAGTATACCCTTCTAATTAGGTTTTTAGTTGTATTGGAAGGTCCTGAGAGCAGCAGGTAGTTAATGCCAGTGAGCATCAAGGAAAAGAGGTAGTTAAGATACTTCATTAGCAGAACCAAAATCCTGTGGTGCAGTGGTCACCACAAAGTTGGATAACTATGAGAAGCTTATGAGAGCTATAAGAAGTGGGTAAAACACTGGGAAATCACAAGTCTGATCCTGATTTGAGGAGACTACAGGGCAAGAAACCTTCTGAGATCTGTTTTACCCTGAATTATTCTATGATCCTATAGAGAAGACTTGTTATAAACCCAGCTGATCTTGCAAAGTAGGATGTTCACTGTTTTTGATCAGCTTTACTCCTAATTAGCATGATATTACCACCCATTGGACAAATGGAGTTTGTGAGAAAACTGTTGCTCATCAGTTATCTCTGAAGAACAAATCATCAAAATATTTGCTAAATATTTTTTATGAATCTTTCTTCTTTAATTGTATTGCAAACTTCTAGTAATAGGCTTTGAAGCCAGTCGAGCTGCTCTCAGTCAATGTTTTCAGTCTTTGGAATTATGGAATAATAGCCAGATTCTAAATAAGTCACAGTAACATACTTTGTGTCAAAGCTTTGTTTATAAATGACATTGCCCTGAAAGAAGTTTATTTTAGCCTTGTTGATGATTAATGTCTGAAAGCATTGTTATTTTGTAATTTTAGAGTCATTTTAATTAATTATAAGCTGAATTAATTTTTTAAACCATAAAATTATAGCTATTTGTTATCCTGCTAAGATATTGTTTTCACTAATGCCTTATTATAAAGAATGGTAGTTAATCAATGGTAGTTAATTATGACAAATACAGTCTTAAATCATGTGCTAATGCATGTTAACTATTTTAGCTTGTGTTAGCCAGACCGTAAAAAGCTGAACAACTCTGGTTAGCAAGAGATAGCTGCTACATCTGAAACCCTCTTCTTACCCTGGGAGTGAACTGAACATGCTAACAGAGCATAAAGCTCAAGCATCTAAAATGAGCATAAATCTCAAGTTGTTTTATCTGAAATTAATTAAATGAGGTTAAGAGAGTAACTTGTTGCTAAAGTATGTACAGATTAAAACGAAGATCTTATCTCAAAAACCTACATTTCTATGATGCTGCTTTCCTACATATATGAACATTCTTCTTCAGACCTAAAGTTTTTAATGCAAATTAGACAAAATTTAATTCAATATTATCAATCAGTAAAACTTCAAGTGATTGTACTTAAATATCTTACTTAGTAAAGATAAAAGATGCATTCTTCTAGCTTTCCTCATTTTATGGCAGCTTTTCTGGGTCACAAACTTCCAAAATTAGAAGAAAATCCCCTTAAATATAATTATTTCTATTGTATTAGATTATTATTTTTTTCCTTAAAACTTTCCCATGTCAATACTTCCACAGAGTGGGCAAAGATATTATATAACTCTACGCAGGTTATTTTTTTCCCATTCAGTGGTTATTAGTACAATGTCAGTTCATTGGATTAACTTATACTGTGAGTTTATCTGGGGTAAATTTCACTTTCTATATACGTTTACAAGAGGAACCCTGTGTATATTTGTAGCATATTGTATATGCAAATCGTGTGCCTCTAGCACAGAGTCATAATCTATTTCTGGAGCTCTGTCTCAGGCAAATGTCAAAGGCCCTTGCCTCTTTTCTTGACTAAAATGATCCTAGAATCACGAGCACCCTCCACTCCTACATAAATAGAAAGGCTTATGGGTCTTCCATATGTTTGCATTATCTGAAGTTTTAGCAGTTACAACATTTTTGAGTAATGGTTCATTCAGACTAGTTTTCTAAACTGATTTGCTCTGCGGCGCATCAGCTTGGTCTTTTTCTAGGCAGCTGGTCCTTCTGTGTAAATGCTGCTTCAAAGCTTTCCTCCTTACTTAAGGGTCTTGTTTGACAGAAGAGGCTCCCATGGAGGCTGCAAATGAAGGCCTCCAAATGGAGTCTCCCAGTTCTCCTGACCTTGATCATCTCTCTTGCCACAGATACTCACTCAGAAAAGGGGATGCCAGACCACTTTTGTCTGAGTCCATTGGGTTCCCTTTCTTATGAACTGCTCCTTCTTGCCTCCCCATTCATATTCCTTCTTCCCATGCAGCAGCCTGGCAGTTCCTCAAACCCCAGATTCCCTCAATTGCCAATTCTGAATTAGTAAGTGGTGACCTATCTCTTGAGCTGGCTTCAGCTGACTGAAAATTGTTGCTTTGAACTTTAACCAAAAAGCAAAAGTCAGTTTTCCTTTTTTTTTTTTTTTTTTTTTTTTTTTTTTTTTTTTTTTTTTTTTT
>JAYECN010090979.1:0-27860 GCA_035222435.1 Microcambeva ribeirae
TTTTAGTTATATAAATTTACAGTTAATATCTAAAAAAAAAAAAAAAAAAAAAACCCAGAGTATGAACCTTAAAAACACCTAACTAACTGTTCCACACTTACCGAATAGTCAGACTAACCCAAGATGAAACCAGAAGATCCAGCACAACAAAAGCTAGGTGGAGAAAGACAAACCAAGCATGTAAAGGACATGAACTGCACTCTGATTTGCATGTAATCAAAGTCAGGGATTTCATAATGTTGAATGAAAATAAAATAAGAAATACTTTGTCTAGTTTTAAAACAATGTGGAATTTGGCCACAGTAATGACAAAACCCTAAAGCCTAAATTATTTTAAATCCTGACATTTTATCATGAATTTAGCATTGTTTAAGCACTCCAAACTCCCAAAAAATAAGTTGTTATAGGCTTAGGCTATAAGTTATATTTGAAATCCCAAATCACTGTACTGAAGCAAAACTCATGGCTCAAAAAGACATAATGCTTTGACACTAAGAAAGCAAAACAAAAAGTAAGAAACAAGTCTCCTTTTGCAATAGAGCTGATGTTAGAGAGGGAAACACAAGGTACTTAATGCACAAAAACAATAAAAAAAGGAAAATTTATTATGATACTTTAAAAAATCATAAAGGCTTATAGAAACCAGAGTTTAAATTACAATTGATTTAGTTTATTGGAACTGTTTAAACTTGAAAGAACCAACTCAGTTTTATAGTGTAGCTTTTTATGAAGTGTATTATCCCAAAAGGGTCAATCTGAAAATCACCACAGTAAGAGTTTGTTTTCTTTGGCCAAGATCTACATACAAACTGCAATTTTTAGGAGTTGATCCAAAATTCACTGAAGTCATGGATTTTCATCAAAACGGTATAGATTAATATAGACTAGATCTGTCACACTTAAGCTAACAATGACCTTTCTTTACACATATATATGTATTCCCTCTCCAAATTCAATTACCAAGATACATATTTCTTAAGCCCTATAAGGTGTTTTTCTTGGGAAAAACAGAACCTCGGCTGTCAGTTTTTCAAGTAGTGATTATAAGTAGTCATGATAAATCCTGCAAACTACAATGAGCCTGATTCTGGAAGAGAAAGATCTATGCAAATAGCATGAACACAGACATCCAATTTTTCTGAAGAAAGTATATTTAAGTATTTATAATGTATATGAATTTTGAAAAAGATAAAAAGATAAGCTGATTTTTTTTTTTTTTTTTTTTTGAGGGGGGGTGTGAAGGTGGGGGCACACCTTCTTTAAACTACCTTTCTGGAGAATTCAAAGAATTGGGCAAATTTTCACCAGAATGTATCTTCACATATAAAATTGCTGCAGTTAAGAAAATTGCTGTTTGGTGTGTGCAAGAGAATTGTTCTTTTGTAAGGAATGTATTTTAGAGATTTACAGTTTTTATTTTAGATTATGCGTGTTCTGCAATGTTCTCCTGCACCTGGTTGGTACTAGCTGCAGAGAAACCTCAGAATGAGTCTTATAAATGATGGTCCCATGTGTGAACTCCCATTTTGGGAACTTTGTTACAGCCAGTGGGGTAAAAGTTTTGATCAAGTAATATATACTATTAGTGTAGCATGTAGACCACTTCTGTTTCTCTAGATTCACTTTAAAAACATTTGATTGGCATGACACGGTGTATACAGTTGTAGGATTTTCTTACATTCAGTGGCATGTGATGAAAAGTTTGGATAGTGTTGAGTATTCATGCCTGTGAATCTAAGAGTATGGAGGTATTTTGGCTGAAATTTTGACAGACTGGTACAAACAAGTATATAAGTTGATCTAGACTCTCTTCAGTATTAAGGTACCTGTGTAGTTTCTTTTAGAAATGGAAATGAATTTGGACTCTGTATTTCCCTCCTCCTTTAATGAAGGGAGGAAGTTAGAGAAGGGAGTAAAATGAAAAGAATATTAGTGGTTAAAGGGCTTGCCCAAGTTGCAGAAAATTCAGGTTCTGCACCCTCCTCTGCATGAATCTCTCAGGGTTTAGACTATCTGCGTTCCAGGAAGATTCTTTTCCCACTGACAGTCATATGCTGAGTCTCCAGTTCAACAGGTGAAGCTTTGCCAGCATTGCAGAAAACAGGACAAAAAGTGCATGGCTAGGAAGAGAAGAAAGAGCATTTTTAGTTTCCTTATTCAGTAAAGATGCAAGAAGTGTTGATGAACAAACATTTGATGTTAAAGTCAGTGCAAGTCAGGCTTAGGCACCCAATGAAACCCTGAACTCTCAAGACATTACAGTGATCCTGGGCTATAAATGTTAAAGAATTATGGAAGTTTTACTGTCAAAAGTGGGTTTATGTAGCTCCAAGAGTCGTGCTTTTGCATGAGTTTGTAGACAAGTGCCTACATTTCATTCTAGACCTGTCTTGTGCTTGCATCCTTCTGCGGATGGTGGCTTTGGCAATTTGCCACAGATCATGCAGAAAACTGCAGTGGAAAGAAAAAACTGAAGTCACATCCTTTTCAGGTTAGTTGTATTATCAGCAAATCATCCTTCAGTCTTGCTGTTCCATTCTTGATGATCTGTACAGACGTCGGTGCTCAGGTTTTTCCGAAAGCACAATCACCCTTGAGGAAGATTCTAGGGACAGGAAAGGCAAATTGTAAAAGGCTCAATTAGCTCAATCAGCTCTTCACAAAGAGTCCCAAGCCAAACAGAATGGAGAAACCTTCAAGGATACTGAACATTGTCCTGGAGTGATTAAATATACACAGGCTGGCAGAAGTTGGAAAAAGACAAAATGGAGAGAGAGGGGGAGAGGTAGTTGTGAAGGAGAGGTAAAAACAGCCTAGAGAAGTGGGTAAGTTGTCAGAAGGGAAGGGGATTTATGTGCTTGGGATGAGAGATAAGTTAAAGGTCCCGAGATACCCCTGGTTTGTGTTCCCCATTTCTAGATAGCATATTTCAAGATCTTTGAGACCTAAGTACCCAAAGTTTATGATATAACTGACTTAATGGGAGTTTTGTGCTTTAAGCACAGGCAATACCTGTCATGCTCAAGAATCTGAAAAATTTCAAACAAGACACCCAAGTTAGTATGTACTTTTTATATTAACATCTCTGTGCTTCTATATTAACTGATAAGTTAAGGTCAGTTCATCTCACAGGTATACTATCAAAACAATTGATTAGCCTGTATGAAACATATCACATTCAGTAGTGTTGAGGGCCTACAAAAGTCTAAGAAATTACTCTTTAAAGTTTGATCTTTCTCAAAGAGTCACCAATGGAGAGAAAGTAAGAAGAATAAGCTCAGCTCTTAATCTGATCACTGTACATGGTGCGGTGAAAAATATATGTGAAAAACAAGGCAACTCTAATTCTGTAATCACTAAACTTTGGAACATTTTTCTTTATAAACTTATTTTTGTACTATTTTTTAATCAGTTAGGTAATGCAATTTTAACATACAGCTATTTTCTACTAACTTTGGGAGCAGTTACTAACCAACTTGCTTTATATTCAGGTGAATAAGCTTATGTCTCTAGAAAGAGTCACCTGAGAGTGAGTGACCTTATTAATGAATTTAGGAGTAATGAGGCTCTTCAGTGGTGTTCCAGCAGCCATCAAGGTGTCAATGAAGTTGAGCATCTCATGATATATGCTCCGGAATAGCCTGTTCCTACAGCTTTAACAGGCACGAACTCGCAGGTTTATATTTGCCTGCAGGGCTTTCTGCTGGAGTTCTGCTTTTTGGCAGGTTCTTTGAATCTTCCCTCCTGCACCTCCCTATTGGAGCTTGCTGTCTTCAAAGCTTGACATATAGGAGCCATCTTCCATATATGGGGAGAAGGTGCAGCATCCATCTGGGCTCCGCAGCATTCCAGGAGTGTTGCCAAACCCAAAATAGAAACTCCCAACAACTACAGGTGAGAACTTTGTTTTGTAAATCAGAGTGTTAGTTATTAAACTGAGGGAAGCCACTGAGAAATAGTTACCTATCCTGAAGCATATAAAAATGCACGTGCAGTTCATAAACAGCATGTTTTATAAATGCATCTAGGAATAAATGTTTCAGACAAAATCTTGTTCTTAACATCAAGAAATTTCATGCAAATCCAAGCAACACTGACAAAAGCAATATTGCTCTGTATTTCCTCAAATTGAAAGGGTCATAATTTGCCCTTCCTTAGCTAGGCAGGGATGTAAACTAAATCCTCGGTGCTGACACTCCCCAGACTTGCAGAAAGTTCAGATGAGCCCTAGATTTGAATATGACACACAGCTGCCATCTCACACCTTAGCTGCAGCCAAGGTATCTTCAGAGCTTACCTGCGCGTTTGCAGTTGGAGACCTTCGGAAGATAAAAAGTTAATATGATATAAATTTAGGGCCGACATGCTTGCACTGCGAAGGCAGGTTAATCAGCCTCTTAACATCCTGTATTTCCCCTGGCAAGTAATGACATTATGCTTCAATCACATCAACCTTTTTTTAACATTGCCCTCAAGAAAGATTCGGAAAAGATAAACGTTTCCCGTAACATTTTTTTCCCCCTGTCTTGCAACAGCTATATATGATTTATCTTTTAATGTGTTAAGGCCAGCTCAAAACTCCCTGCTCAAGATAATCTCTCATTGACTCCATTGGAAGATTTTTCTCAAGCCAAGAACAGTAACTGTACACTTTTCTTACATGGTTCAGACAATTTTTTTTAATTTCTTTATGTCTTTTTAAATTTTTATTTCTGTCTCAGTGATGTAGTGGGCATAACTTACTGTCGTATATACTGTTGTTTCTGTCCTATTTTAATCCTTGCCATGAATGATAGATAGCCTGGCTAGTGATATAATATTGGAGGTGTAAGTATGTTAAATCCCAGTAGTCTTTCTAAAATACTTTCAGTCACAAATTCAGTAATGGTATTCAGGGTTAATATTAGGCAAATATTATTATTTTGACCATTAAGAAGCATGCAATGAAAGCATGCAATTAAGAAGCATGCAATGGAAAGTGGAGTAGGGTGGTATTTGCATCACAGGTATATAAAATACTGTACATTAATGTGTCATAAAATGTGATTCCTTCTCCTATGCTTTGTGGTTTGTGGTATCTAGAAGTCTCTGTGCATAAGCACTGGGATGAATAATTTTTGTATGGTAAGGTTGCTGTTATCAAAGATTTTTTCTTATTCATACTGACACTTAACCATGTTCTTTGTTAACTTCAAACATTCATCCTTTTTGCTGTGGAGGTGCATTGATAGTGTATGATTTGGTTTAATTAAGAAATTGAAAGCTTATATAAGTCTTACCTTAGTGTTTTGGCCTTTAGAAAGTAAAAAAATTATTTCACCATTTTGTTTTTGTACTGCAGAGACACTTCTAACTTTAAATTCCGGTCTTGAAAATGCTTTCATCTAAGATTACCTTTAGTAACAAACAAGCACACATAAAATCAGTGATGCTACTTCTGCTATTAAACATATTTGGAAGTTGACATCCTCAGTTAGGATGCTATAGAGAAATTATATTTTCATTGGTAGTATGTTATTTTGCTCGTTATGGTAGTTGCCATAATTAAATACTTTAATTGGAAAACAATTTTTTTTCACTACTGGAGAATAATTTTGAACTGTCCTTTGCTATGAGTTTTGTATGAGTTTCATTATAAAACGACATGTCCTTTAAAACAGTTCCTAATGAATTTCCAAGGCTTTCAAAGGCTGGGATTTTCTTCGTTATTTGTGGTTACTGACTTGCAACCAATGCAAGATAAAAAAGATTTTCTTATTGTATGTGCAGTGAGCTTCTCTTGGATTTTTCACTGAGATCCTTAGACTTTGTGTCTCTACGGGACTTCTGGTAAATATGATTGTTAAATAGTCATCCAGTGCTATGGAATATTAGTATGGAAGAACCATTATTACCTTCCAGGTAAGACTGGAGGAGGCTCGACTACAGTTTTGCAAACCACTGCACTGGACATTTCTGCTTGGCAAATGGTATGAGAAAAGAAAAGCCACCTGACAGCCCTGTTAGTATCAGAACTACAGAAAACAGCTATATCAGGGAGAACTTTCACTCCTGCTTTCATAAAAAAAAAAAAAAAAAAGATGTCTGAAACAAATAAACAAACAAAAAATACAGCATCAAAGCTGAGTGAATCTCGGTGTAGAAGAGAAGAGTTTTGAAGGCTTGCATTGCACTGTGATGCTGAGCAGCTCCGTGCAGGGACCGTGCAGCCCTGTGCGCAGTTTGGGCTCTCATCTCAGAGCTATCTGCTCCATCTGTGTTTTAGCTCTACTTGACTAGATCCCACTTTCATAGTAGCAAAAATGATTGCCTTACTTTGGAAAATATGGAGGCCAGATGGAACCTCTGAAAAATAGCTGGCAACAGCAAAATAGATCTGTCCTTGGGATCTCTGCACATCTTCTGTTTATGCAGGAACTGCTGCCCGCCACAGATCTTAATTATCATAAAAAATAAAGTAACACAGCAAGTAGAGATCCATGTCTTTACTGCTTGCAAGTTCAAAAAATCACCTTGTTCCTGGGGTAACGGGTTTACAGAAATCCTCAGACGTGGGTGTGTTTTTGGTGTTCTGTACAAGTGAGGCGTGACTACAAAGCAGACGTATTTCTGCCCTGCTTAGTAACAGTTCCTGTCCTTCATATCCCATCTAGATATTCTGAAGCATTAAGTGAACAGAGCCAATGCAAACTGACAGGGGGTATTAAAATCATACTTAAAATTGCTTCTATTGTGTTCAGTTCATTCACCGTCATGCCTATGAGGGAGGCAGTTTCTAGAAATATTTGTTGTCCGGGCTTCCGCTCATTGCAATGCAGCCTGAATGCCTCTGCATAAACAATTAATCTGACTCCTTTGCATCAGGCACCCTTGATAAATACTTCTGTTGCAACTTGTTTGCACAGGGTGAAGACCTATCACTTAAAAACATTTACTTGATATATTTACATATAATTCAGCATTCTCTCAAGCCTTGTTGGCAGCACTGAGTTATTCCACAATGTCAGCTGTTACAAGGTTGAGAGTTTCTTGGTTTTTCATGTTGCATAGAAACAAAGCACTTGCACTCGCTTTGCCATTTGGCTGTAATGTTGCTTTCCATTTAACAAAAGAAAAAAAAAAAAAAAAGCATTTCTTGGATGTTATTTGAGTATCAGTATCAGATTTCTGAGCAATTAGACTGGTGGTACAGATGGATCTAAAACTGTTGCTACTGCTAGTGTGTACTAAACCTTTAGTACAGTCTTTGATGTTCTACCTGAGTGCTTACAAACTGTTGCCACCTTAGTCTGGCAGCATTTTTGATGTTCCAAAACGTGAAAACGATAACCGCATATCATTAGCAACCTGTTGCTGTTCAAAGATAAAATAAAAGCCAGTGATGGAAGAAGCAATGTTAATAGCCACACTCTTATCTTGGAGACGTGTTAGCTGAGCTGTGTGCCTTGCACTACCATTTGTCTTGCCATCCATTAAAATAATTAAATGTCATGTTAATAATTAAATGGCATGTTAATGAGGACTGGAGAGATGCCTAGATGGATCCATAAAAATGATTTTCTAGGTCTGAGCCCAGATCCTGTTCTCACATACAAAATTGAAAATTCAAGGAAATTCTATTGGCTTCAGTGGAATTTTCTTCTCTACAACAGTCTGTGAATGAAAGCAGAAGGAGATCCATGAAACTGAGGCAAAGTGCAGTATGAAAAAACAATTTTTAGAATGATTGCTAGGTTCATCTGGGAAGTAAAATATGTGGAAACCGTGAAATATTGCAAAAGATATTTTTTTTAGTAAGAAAGCAGTATAGTTACATAGGAAGGACTGCAGCTGCAAGTAAATCATCAGTCACTGAAATGTGTGCAGGCCTGGACACTAGTTCAAGAAAGATCTCCCCCCTAAATGTTGATGGGAGAGTGCTTGGAAGCAAAGTGCTTAGTAACAATCAGAGAGATGACAGATTGTATTATTGCACAACAATAAGTCTTCAAGGTATTAAAGGTATCAATTTACAGCACTTTCTATATCATCATTACCTGCCACAGTCTGCCTCTAATCATGGCAGTAGAATCCAGGGTGGCTACATGGGTGTTTGTGACTTTCCGCTGAATATTTATGAAGGTTATAAAAGAAATCAGGATCTTGCTCTCTGTTTTTAGCCCATCTGTATAACCATGGAGGCCAAATGAAGCTTTTAGTCATTATACATAATTGGATGAATGGCCTTCAAAGCTGTCAATAAGTGGTGTGTTCACAGTAAGGTAATTAATAACGCTATTTCCTTTTGGAAGACATATCATTAACCATTATTTTTTTGAGATACAACACTGATGTCTTTATTCAAAGAGGTAATTGCAGGTTACCCACCAATTCCCTTCCAGTGACATCATCTTTGCAAACTGAGTCTCACAATCTGTCACTTCTGAATTCATAATTAGGATACTTTTCTAATGACAAGTGAATGTTATTGAAATAAATACCTACTTTGCCTACAGGAATAACCACAATCTTACTGAAGCATGAGTGGCTTGAACACAAAAAAGGTTTGTGAGTTTTGTATACTTTTTCTGACTGAACATCTGGGACCTTTGGAATGACTGTATTGAAGGATCTAGAAAAATCACAAGGACAAATCAGCAGCTGTGTCACAGCCATTTTTTAATAGTTTATCACTATTTTGTTTACATACTTGAACAGATGCCAAGAACATTCTCTGCTGCAGAATTGATTTGCTAATTCAGATGTATTCTATAATAACAAAGAAAGAGATTCTGTCTGATAGCCCCAGTTCGATCTCAACATATACTATCAAGTGTGAATGTCATTTTTTGCTCCTCTTAATTAGCTAATGTGCTACGCAGCATAGTTGATTTCTGACCCTATCCTGAGGGGTCAGAAACATGGATAGCGATGGGATTCTTGTGTGCTTATTACTTGTTCATCCTGTTTCAAGATGTTTGTGTTCAGATAAAAAACCTTTTCATGTGAATAGCCCTTGCCAGTGTTTTAAAGTTATGCAGATAAAATATACCCCTGATTTTTGACAGTGTGCAATCCTTACATGCAAACGTAGCCTTCAGTTCTCTCAGAAAGTTGCTCCTCTTCCTCTTCTATTGGCCACTAGGCTTTTTTCAGTATATTAGGAATTTAATAAAGGCACAAGCAACAATGTTGTTTATGCAATGACTTTAATTTAGACCTATACGTAAGCAAATACCCTACAAATATTTGCCACAGTCTCACAAGTCTAGTAATACCTGTAGTCCATTCTATATCCAAATCTAGATATCCTGATTTTGTTTTGTGGCTGCCTTGTGGCCATAGCAGGTGCACGTTTAACGTGGTTTCTGCTTTCTTGATCTTAGCTGTTTATTTACTGTTACAGCTGTTTGCTCATGTACACGATCCTCTTGCACTTTGGCTCTTCCTCTCTCAGACCTGCTCGTAAGGTCTTTGCTAAAATGGGAATGTGATAAGACTCCTGTGGCTGTGTTTGGCTACCTCAGCTGAAAATAGTGACTGCTCCAGTCCTGTTCAATGCGGGGTTGAATAGGACCCTGAATAGCACTACGGTGCAGGTGTGTCTTGGAGCACTCCTAGTAGAGCAAGTCTCTTAACTAGCTGTTGTGTTCAAGTTAGTATGCAGGCTGGCAGGCACTGAGGCCATAAGGCAACAACTGAGAACCAAAGTTTCAGTATAGGATCATGTCAGGAGCTGGTTTGTATTGCCTCTCAGCTGTTAATTTTACTCTTCAACCAAGTTTCTGTCTGCACCCAGCTACATATGTGAGGAAACTCATGCTTTTTGAAGGCAGCTGTCCTTCACTCGACCTTATGTCTATTCATCTGTCC
Source organism: Microcambeva ribeirae (assembly GCA_035222435.1). Classification (NCBI taxonomy): domain Eukaryota; kingdom Metazoa; phylum Chordata; class Actinopteri; order Siluriformes; family Trichomycteridae; genus Microcambeva; species Microcambeva ribeirae. Next base: position 9,853 of record JAYECN010090979.1, read on the forward strand.
CAAAGAATTCCAGATTTAGATGAGCAATTGCAGAGACAGGATTCAGAGTGTTAACAGCATGGATAATCACCAGGCTGGGCACACAACTGGGGACGATTCTGGCCAAACATTATATTGAGGGCCTTGATATTCTGACCCAGAATAGGAAGATTATTTTTTCTGGCTGAAAGATATAATACAATGGAAATTCTCAAGAGTTTGTTAGTGGCTTAAAGATATGGTGCTCAGCAGTTTCTTCTCATAAAATATTTTGAGCAGTGACATAATTTCCTTTGAAAAGCTATCATTTTCAAGTACAGTGAAAGTGAGAGCTTTATGGCCTGTGTTAACTCAAACTTCTCTTTGGAGAATGTGTGACATTTTATGAATACTTATGGCCTTTTTTTCTACCTGCTCTTAAATAATGAAATACCTAATACCTGAATATGCGTAAAGATGTGGAGAAGAAAGACTCAACACTTAGTGCTGCCTGGAATATCAGGCATCAGAATTTCTTATTTCTTGCAGGGCTTCCAAGTAAAAGGAAATCCTTAAAGTCTCTGCAGGAAATATTCAGATATTTAGTAGGTGGGTGACTTATGACTAATGACATACCAGAAAAAAATACCTCATCATCTGAGAAACTTAGGCCTTGAAAACCACAGGCAACATGGTTGTAAATGGCTCTTAGAACTCCTCGGTGAAAGAACTCAGAAGGTTGCATAAAATTCTCCCATGGGTGTGAATGGATGTGGTATTGCAAATTTAATGCAGTAAAAATTGAGTTTGATGTCTGATCTCCTTTTTCTTATCTGGCTGTATTTGCTATCTAACTTGCTATGTGGAAAAGATGACATTTTCCCCAACCACATGATATCATCTCACTATCTTTTTAGTTTTCTGTTCTTGCAAACATACCACTGTAGTGCTAATCTATTATAAAAATTAGAGACAATACTAGTGCATGGCTGCATTTAAAAGCAGCTTTAAAGGGACAAGTTTTAAATTTTTCTTTTAAGCAAAAGGAAGACGGATTTTTCTTTAAACTAATCCCTCAAATACACGACAAATTGTAATGCATGCTTATAGGACAGTGAAGCTGTCTGTCAATAAAACTTTGAATTTTGATTTCCAATACACAAGGCTGAATACTAGAAAGCTTTCTTTAGCAGGTATACTTGTGCAATAATAGAATCTTCAATTAATGTCCCTTTATCCAAGAGCATTTGCTTGATGATAGATTAGATAAATGATAGATTAGAAGTTGCAAGAATAAAGTGAATGTTGAATGAAAGTCCCTTTCCACAGTTGCACTGATCATCAGCTGGAGTCAGTACAAGGGTGCAAATACACGAAAAGTGAGGCCAGAGTGTGCACCCACTCAGCATGGTGCAATGGCAGACTTCGATCATGCCTTCTGTAATGTCCTTGCCCTGCTAAATCAGCAGGGTAACTGTGTGACTACGGTGCCTGCCCAGAAGAAGGGTCAGCATTTGAGGCAACTACAGAAGCTCTTCAAATTTGTGACACAGGGCTTGTCATAGGGCAGTGGAGCGCATCCATGACATGCACTGCTGAGTTATTTGGGCAAGATGCAACTAATTCTTGATAAAGAACCTCAAGATGTCTTTAAATCACTATATAATAACTCAGTAACCAAGTGTTATGCTGTCAAAGGCAGTACAAGAACAAAGATTATTCTGTTGCTTATTCCTCCAAAAGACTGCTACATTTTTGTTGTTCTCTGGCTGAAGTGTGTTTCAGCCCTGTTTCTCTGGTATTTAAATCAGTAAGAAAACTCTATTCACCCTCACAGAAGGCATTCTAGTTATTATCTGTCCTTAAGTACTGAAGTTAAACAACTGGATGGTTATTTTGCACAATCTCAGTAGGCGTCTACATGTGGCTTTGTGCAAAACAGTAGCTGTCCTAGGATTATAGACATGTTTTTTGTTTCTTATATAGCTACAAACATATCAGTAAAAGAAGTTATTAATTATGACAACTCGATATTTATCAGCAAATTGCTAGATGCTCAACCCATTGATTATATTCAAGAACTTCTTAGAAAGGTACAAAACATGACCATTATCACTGTTGCATAACATAATAATTGTGTAATACATATGTAATTACATAATGTATAAATAATACTAATGACACTGTCAAATATTAACTATATTAATCACTAGAGGGCAGATTAAAATCTCTGCTGGTTCCTTGTGCCTGTGTGACAAGGAGGCAACCGTTCTCAGTGACTGAGACCAGTGGTGTAGGCTGGCAGGTTGAGGACTGGATAGACTCGATCTACAGCTGGTCCCAGCTCAGCTGGCTGCAGAGCTCATGCAGAGAGCCCAGAGGAATAGCCTGAGCTCAATAATCTGGGGGAAGTTGCACCCCTATTTTGAAAAGAAAGGGAACAACGGACGGCACTGACTTGATAACAATCTGATTTTTTGTTGTTTCTGGGATTGTTCAAATGTTTTTTTCAACTTATTTCAAATTTATGCTCAAGTCACATTTATATGAATAATAAGCTCCAATTCAACCAAACTCATGACAGGAAAGCTAATTGCATACAATAATTTTGCAGGGCCAAAGCATTTATGATTATTTTATTGGTTTGCTTGTATTTGATATGCACCATATTCTTTTTTGTAACTTATGGAAGCTTCTATATTACTCCAAAGCTTATCATAAATTATCTCCAGTAGCAATTTAAAGGAATCCACACTTCAAACTTATTCAGAGTACATATTCTTCTTCCAAAATATTCAGATTCAATTTTGGTGTAATTGTAAAGTCATTCTATTTTTCTAAGTCCAGAACAGCCATGGGAGATGTGCTGTGTGCTAGCTAGCTTAAACAGCCCCAAAAGAATTGAAAAAAGTTTATCAAGACAGTTCTTGTCTTTTCCTCCAGACCTCAGCATGCTGATAAAATCAGTAACTTTTCAATCCTTTAGTTTTTTTAAGTAGAGAGAGACTATATTTAGACATTGAGGCCTCTCACTCAACCTAGTGACCCTGAACCAAGTGACTGTAGGTTGCAGTGACAAGAGCCCCATTGTCCTTTTCATTACTCAAACCCACTGAGCCAGGTAAATCTTTAAACAAGATGAATGGGCAGCATTTTTAAAAAGTAAAATAATTCACTAGGCTTTGGATGTGTTTCTCTTTAATTAGTTTGATGACCACAAAGTCTGAGGCCTTGTCAAACACCCAGTATTAACTTCTAATACCGACCCAAGAAAGGAGCATTGCAGAGGTAAGAGAATGGACAGGTGAAGCTAACTGAATAAGAGATCTTTTCTGTTGAAGCCTTTTGCCTGAAAGATGAAAAGAATCATTACCACAATGATACTTCTAATTATACTATCATTAGGGTACTACTGCAGGTTCCTATGGTGCATGAAGCTCTCCCTTTTTCAACAACTTGATCCAAAATGGGTGGAACACAGGCATTAACCCTTTCACTGAAATTAAAGCTGGATACTTAGGTAAATTTAAAAAGGTAGAATTTATTGTAAAATTGAGGCATAATATTTTTGAGGTTTCTGAAAAAAAAACACAAGTTTAAAAAAAAAAAAATTCAGTAGTAAACAATACTGAAGAGTGAGTTATCCAGCCACTCTGCATTACTGCCAGAGGCAAAAGATGGAGAAGTGATGATGCATGTTTCTTATGCTATCCAAAAGGAAAAGAAATATTCTTTATACTTGTACTGTAGTCTAATTGTTGCCTGACTTAAATGTTAGGTGAAGTTATTTTCCCAACCTTTGGAAAGGAGTCAAAAGTAGATAACTTTTTGAACTACAGAGAACAGCTTTGTTCAAGGTCACTCGCAACTCATGAAGCAACTATTTCATCTATGAACTGAAAAATCTTCTCTTTTTATTTTATAACTTTCAAACTGCAGATGATGCTATAACATAACTGCAAGGCTTTCCTTTTTCCTTTGGGGATGGGAATTTGTACATTCAAGACTTGGATGTGGAGTGGATCCAAAATCACAGGCATGTATAGCTCAAGATGTCAAAAATTGTTGCTATTAGATTCTGTCTAAGATATCTTCTACCTAATGCTCCAGTGTATCATTTTGGATTGCTGTCCCAAGCCTGAAGTGGGACACCCTTTCCTTACTCTGTCTAGTGTAAAAAGTTGTTTTCTTACAGTTCTAGATTGAGTCTAGTTCATGTTTTGTTCTTCAGGAGCTGACTATTAAACCACAGACCATTCCAGCGCTACAGAACAACATACAGTTTTTGACAGTCTGGGAGCACATGGATTGATCCCTGTGGATTCCACAAACGTATAGTTTACTAGAGTGTTATTAAATAGACTGTAGCTCTCCCGTCAGGAGCACCTAACAAAATGTTCCCAGGTGGGGCCTACTTTGGGCGTTTAAATAGGATGAGGTTGGATGGAGATCAATGAAATAGGGTAGGTGCCTAGAGGAAGGAGACGTGGGGTCCTGGGGTGTTCCTGAGGTGGAGAGCATGAGTGTTTGATCAAGTGTCAGGTTTTAATCAAAGAATTTAAGCAAGGTAGGTAGATCAGAGATACGGATATCACAACAACCAAACACACTGAGGTGAAAGGAGAAAGGGCAGTTATTGAGAAAGAGAAAAATTACCAGAGGGGAAAAAAAAAAAAGATTTATTGTATGCCCACATTCTGTTGCAGCAGTAGCATTTTTGTGACGCTGTGCCAGTTGTGACACTCTGTGTGGTGACACTGGAGTACCCCTCTATATCTCACGGCGGTGTAAAGAGAGGATGTGCCAATGAGGGTTCTGTGAAGCTCCGAAGCTCCTCTTTGAAGACTAAGTAGTTATTAGCTCTTTGAGACCAAGTGCCATCTGGATAATTGGACAGTGGACTGTGACCTGAGGTGCTGATAAACGGGAGGGAAATAATTCAAAACTCTTTTCAGTTTTACTCCATAGAGCTTTTATTTCATGTTCACACAACTCAATCTAAAACATGAATCATTATTTTCATAAGAGAAATCATAATTGGCATAATTTGAGAAAAAAAAAATAGTAGCACTTATTAATATGGGCAGAATTCAATTAATAAAACACCAAACCACATACTGTGGCTGATTTTTTTCAAAAATACATTCTCTTATACTGTAACAGGCAAATGCATTATGTACTATGGCCAGGTTTTAAGGCAGAAAAAAAAAAAAAAATGACTAGCATCTGGTTTGCTTTCTGACTGACTTGGTGAGTTAGTTTGAGTCTCTGTCCCCCACTACACAGAAACTTTGGGGAAAGAGATTTTTCAGCTCAACTTTATGGTTCAAAATATGCCTTTGTAAAAGCCCCCAAGGTGAAGTACTCAGGCCATGTGCCTTGTTTCTATATGATATCAGAAACTACTTTAAGAAGGCTTTTAAGAATGGGTTTTTCTTTTTCAACTTGGAGTGGTGTCAAGTTATGAAAGTATTTTTAAATATTTTAATTTACCAACTACTGTTTCTTTTGAAAGGAAAGTAAATCATTATGTGCAGCCCTTAAAATACTTTATTCATCAGTTCATATGCGATCCCTGCTTAGAATTCCGCTCTAAAACGCGCCGAGAAGACTTACTTGGCCTCCTTTCTTACCCTACAGTATCCTGCAGATGGATGTTGATTCTGCAGTTGGATAACACAGCTGGTCTGGTGGTTTAGTGACACCCGTGGAAAAGGAGGGGAAGTCATAGGTGAGTACTTTAAGAAAGAACTTAATGATCAATACCTTGAGATAGTCTGCAGTGGCCATTTGTTGGTTCCCTTTTTGTTTTGCTTGTAAATAACCTGAAATCACAAAAAAAAATGTTAACTTTGCAGTTTGCTTGAAACATATCCTTGCTAGAAAAATGTCTTTATCCTCAACTGCAGAAATAAAAAAAAGAAAAAAAAAAAAGGAAAATGGTTTGTTTAATTCATATTTCTTAAACCTATCTTTTTTTATCCATCCTTTTAAAAATAATTTTAGTCTGCAAAGAATTTTTTATGATATTTTTATCATTACCAGCATGGCCCTGTCACCACTGCTAGCCTTTAGTAAACAAATTTCCTAGTACAGAAATTCTAATACTGCATTTGTCATAGAGTATTACTTTATTTATTACCTGTCCAGTCATTTTTTCTTGTTTAGCTAGTTAAAGGAACATATTTTACAACTTTCTTCAGATAATGTTCTTCATTTTCAAACTTTTATATAATCTCTCTACAAGATAAGAGTTTAATAAAGAACCAGCCAGTTGTGATTGTATTCAGATTTTTTTTAAAAAATTATATGTCTATAACACCTATTCTGAAGATGTTTATATATTTTTAGATAATTTAAGTCTAATTTTTATATAAAAATGAGATATGAAATTTAGTTTTACTAAAATTAGAAACCTAAAATGTGAAGCTGCTCACTGAAAACTATATCTTGGAGTTCTTTTGCAATACAAGTTAATTAACTGGATTTAGATATTTGCAAGATGATATATTTAATGGGATTACTGCTCATATAATGTTCTCAGTGACTGATTTGGAATCTAAGCTTAGGGAACAGAATACTGAATTTCCAGCTCTTTGAGAGTTAATGTTGTGTTAAAGAAAAGTACAATTTGAACCTTATTGTTCATGAATAGCCAAGTTATTCTAGTGAAATAGAGCCAGTCCCTACAAGGGCAACACGAGGCAGATGCATGAGCAGGAGTGCGCAGAAAACCGACATTCCTGCAAGTGCTCAGAGTACAGATATACCCACACCTGAACTCCTGGCAAGTTCAAGGCAATTGGGTATCTCATCAAAATATAATGGCCCTTTATTCAGCCCCTGTCTCCCAAGCGGGATCAATTAGATGCTTTGGTCTGCGGGCTTAAAAATAAACACTCATGTTTTCATTTATATTTAGAATGAAAATGAAGACATATCACCATGCCTTTTCTTGCTGCTTGCTGCCACGATTCTGTCATGTTTGAAGTTGCTATTTAATTTATTCTTTCAAAATTTTGATTGTCTTTTTAATAGGAAAGGGCAGAAAGTTAAATGATAACTTGCTCTGGGGAAAAATACAGTAGCCCTGACAAAGAATATTTCAGTCTGCCAATATATCCCACATTAGTGTCTATCTTCTTTTTAAGGCAAATATATTTCTGTGTGTCAATTTGGTTCACTATAAAGTTAGAGTTTCACTCCTAACACAGGATATCTCTAATGAATATGATAATTTAAATCTTATGATCAGAGTACTACTTTTAAAAGAAATTTCAACATTTTTTGTTTAAATGCTATTAAGTGTTTCAATATTAGCTCAGGCAAATAACTATTAGATTGGGGAATTTGTATTCACACCTTAGTGGATGGCTGTGTAATTCTACAGTGCTTCTGTTTTGTAATATATTTTAAAAGTGCTCCATAAGTGAAATGATAATTCATGTTTAACCAGAATAGATTTTTAAAATTAACAAGTATTCAAAAGATTTAGTGAGTTCAAAAGTCTTAACATTTTTATTTGTGAGCACAGTTTTCATTTTAAGCATTGCTAAAATGAAGTCAGAAAGAATAAACCGGGTAGGATCGTTTAGGTCATAGTGGTTTCCGAGTATGAATGCTGGCATCTAGGTTCCACCAGAATCCAAGGAAAAGCTTTTCACTGGCTCTTACGCACCAGAATGCATTTTCCCTAAGAACTCAAGTAACGTTTGAAGGGAGATCAGGGGTTACTTTAGCTTATTTTGTTTTACCTGCTTTGCCATCACACTATATCCATGGTTTGGGATGTGATTATGAATGAGAAAAAGGGTGACATTATCTACAAGCGGCAAAGCCAAAAGTGAGAAGTCAGATCATTCCAGAATCATGCTAAGATGATCTTCAAGCCTAATGTTTCACATTACTCTTAAAAATACTCCATTCAGAGCATTCTGGTACTGAAATAAATTGTTTTTATTAAGTTAAATTTAGATCTGTTCTGTTTATGAATCCATAAAAATAAGCCTGACAATTCTTGGTGATTTGTCTGAAGCCAAGAAAACAATAAAATGTGCCCTGTGATCTGGGGCATTCGCTAAATAAATCACAATAGATTAATACTTTACTGAAACCTCTTAAAATGTTTTCAGTTCATACATTTGTGAATGATGTTTGTGATCTCAAAATAAGATATTCTGTGATTTACCAGTAAAGGAATTTGCATTGTCCCTTTGTATTATTGTCCTGCATTATAAAGTTCCTTTTTCTAGTCTGAGTTTTCACTGATGCAAAAACAGATACTGTTTTTCTTCAGCTGAACAGCAGAGTGACTGTGTGAAGGGAATTCCATAGCCTGGGAATAAAGAATTATTTCTCAGTTCTTCAATTTATTCCATGCATGTTATCACTGTATACATCATACCAAATGCCACAATCATTTAATATCTTTCTTCCAACGATCATAATGACTTTTTGAGTTTACAGAGTCAATTTTGTTAATAATGTTGGGTTTTCATCTTTTCAATATAAGCCAGCTGTTGAGGCAGTAAGAAGATGCTTATGAAGACATGGGAATGTCATTTCCATGGAAATGACAGGAATGGTGTCCAGGAATGCCATTTACAGTAATAATATGAAAGGAAAAGCAAAATTTTAGGTAGGCTGAATTTAATGAACCAGTTACATTTTGTCAAGGATTCTGGAAAAAAAAAAAAAAAAAATCCAGGAACATTACCTTTGCTCTGAGCCCATGGAATTAGTGTTCTTCATTATGAACTTTTAGTCATAGACATAGATAGTAGAGCAATAGCAAACTAATGCTTGGATGAAGAGAGAGATTTGATGGAGGTGTATGGACAAATGAGGCCGAGAATAGAACTTGATTCCACAATGATGATGTTGGATGTGTTTGGGAAGTTTCTATCAGCTGAGACTCAAGACAGTCGCTGGCACAGGGTTAGTGCCAACAGAAGAATAGTGACAAACATTTTAAAAATGAGTCCCATTTGTTTGAACAGCCTACTGGTAATGAGCAATATAAAATGACAGCAGATTGCAAGATTTTTTATGAAACCATGTATATGCTCTGTTGGAACACACATTTTTGTCAGAATTGAAATATTTTGTGAAATCAGATGTTGCCAGAACATCTGAATATGTTTTGACATTATCAAAAATTTTCTTTATAAAGAACTGATTATGGTGCTTTGGCTGTTTGAACCAACTATTTTTTTTTTTTTTTTCTTCAGTTTTCTATTCTATCGAAGGAAAGTAAGTCACATTGAAATAAGTGTAACAAAAACATCTGTATGCAAATTAGTGTAAAGTTTCCCCATTCATAGAAAGAGCAGCACTTACAAACTTATCTTAAAAGATGTGTTTTACAATAACCTTCTATTGTACATTTTCTATCCACAGATAAGCAAGAAAAATATGCTGAGCTGTACTAACGAAAAGGCAATATCTGAAAGTACCAAAATAATTTGTTACTGTATTAACCCAGAATATTTTAATTCTGTACTATTAACAAATTAAAAAATACAAAGCGAAGCTAGAGCATTTGTAAAATCGTCATCCATTACACATATTAATTGACAACGCACTCCAGGAACTAATTGATATGAGCATGTGATCTGGCAGTTAAAGGCAAATAGCTATGCACTTCTGTAAGAAGGGGAAGCATGCAGTGCTAGTACAAGCTGACAGCATTTGCAGGCTCCTCAGTGAGTGGTATGGATTGATTTTTCTTTTTTTTTTTTTTTTCTTTTTTGTCTTTTATTTTTTTTTCTTTGAATGCAACTTTTGTTCTTGCAAAGAGCCATCACAGAACTTTGTATCAGCCTCAGAGCAGTGAGACTTTCACTGTTCCAACTGCAGCCTAATATACCACACAAATGGAGGATTCCACTGCGAATGTGTTTGGCTATCCAGGGCAACAAGCTTCTCCCAAAATGAGAGCCTGTGGAAAGCTGTTTTCATCTTCCCAAGCTACTGGCCTTATGGACTTCAGCACAAATAAGTTTCAAAATAATGAAAGTGCAGTTCTGTTTCTGGCCAAGGCGAACGAGCACACGTTAACTCATTCAGAAAGGAGATGAAAAGCTCACATTCAGGATGCATTAATCTGAAAACAAGTGTACTTTTGTGTCTGGGGAGTATTATTTTCATTGCCATCAATTTAGAACATAGATAGACTGTGATTCTAGCTTCACTATCAGGTTGCCCCACAGGCTGAGACCCCTCACCAGGCCACTCTATTTAATTTAGACTAATCTAACGCTAAGTGAAACTTTGTACCCTCTCTGATTTCTCCCTATAATCAGGAACACTCTGATTTCCCCTTCCCCAGTGACCTATTTTGAGTGTCTGGGGAGATGGGGGAGGGAGAGGTACAAATGTAAGTGACCTTTAGGTAAAAGGAATAGTTATTTCTGCCAGCGGACAACCTATTAACGGGCCACTAAAATGCTCAACTGATTCTTCCCTAGCTGTCACCCTGTTAGCTGGAATTTTCCTGCAATTTTGCACTACTCTTTTGGCAGTGTTCTGTAGGCTCAGTGCATGGTCTTTTACACTTTGACTTGTGACTTTTCAATGCATTAAACAAAGCAAGGATAAATCTCCCACTCTTCAGAAGGAAGCCTTGCGTTTAATGTTGTTCTTACACAGCTTTCTTACTCCTGCATATGTGGTGAGATGTTGGGTGGCAGGAATTAGACCTAATATTTTTAATCTCGTTTTGTCTTGAAATAGAATTCTCAGTAGGCTGGGGGGGGGGGTGTAAGAATTCCTAAAATGTGGAATAATTAGGATAAGTTGTTGCACAGCTTCTCATGGTAAAAGTGTTTTTTACAGCATTTGCAATTTTATTTCCATGCAAAATTACTGTTACTACAGCTACTGTGCTTCTTGTGAGACTCTGCTTACATACTGGGAAAAATAAGTGGCAGTAATAGTAAATTTGAATGTGTTAATAGGTAAATATGAGTTAATCTGTTGATAAACAAAGGAGTAAACAAAAATTAACAAGAATTTAAAGCTAGTTTGAACAGTACTTTGAAAATATCCTAAAACACTGCTTAATTAAAATGGAACAATTTGGAAATATTCATCAGATCCTCAAAGGTGCTGACAAAGCACTAAGAGTTTCCTGAGCAGTTTGACCCTTCTTTGACCTCAGTATTTCACGAAGGAAAAAAAAAGGCTAAAGGTGGTGAAATTATTAAGACTTCTAATGCCCTTGAATTTTCATGACTTACTCTCATGGTTGCAGTTCAGAGGAACAATTGCAAATTTAACTGATTAATGGCAGGACAAGTGAACTCTGGATGAAATCTAGAGAATGGAGAGTTCTGGTTCAGGCCAGTGAGAGGAGACAATATGTGTTGAGGGAACAGAGGTCTTAACCTTTCTTCTTAGGGGTCTCTGAGCTACTGCGGCTCTTTAACTGTGACCTGTTAATGGTGTTTCTGACCATTATTTCTTAGCAACAGAACTACATGGATGCAAATCAATTGGGAGAGCTCAGATCCTACATGCATTTCTAGTCTCCCTCTTTTATTTCTGGACTGTTGGTGGGATATTTTACAAGAACTTGCAAGAAACACAGCAGTGGAGAGTATAACCTGCCCATCAGAAATTTTCTTCTTCACCTTATCACTTAGAGGATGACTTATTCCATGAAATCTGATATAGTTTATATCCTTTATATATATGGTTTTTTGTCCTATCTAATATAACTGGAGGTCAGTCATCTCGTTGTCTGCATAGAACATGAATAATCCACTTGTGCTCTCTACCTCATTTTGGTCTAATGACAAAGATCATGGAGAGACTGTCATATAACTTCCCAAAGGAAGTAACCATGACTCTAATTAAAACAAAATTGGCCAGATTATGTCTCTCATAAACATATTTTTTTCTCATTTAAAAACATAATGCACAACATAATGCAAAAATGCCAGCAACCAAATCCTGCATTTATCTGGTGGTTCACAAAATTTCCCTATGCAAGAGTTTTGTGTGTGAAACTATCCAACTGGGACTTTGGAAGAGGAGAGCAGGGTCCAAAAGAGAGAAATGAAATAGCTGAATTAATACACTGGGAAACATATGAGCTATATGCACGTTTTTCCAATATTCAAGAGATTTTCTAGGGGCGTTTTGGATATGTACCTACTCTTTTGAACATTATTTACTTAGCCATCTGGCTTTTAACATATCTACAGGAGCTATTTTATGCTACCAGGTAAATTATACCCCATTGAAAAGAAGTTTATAAATAGCAGAAACCATTTTCAGAGGAGGTCTATTAGTGTAATGGATAAATATCAAGCTGTTAAAAAAAAAAGTCTATACGCCCAGGAGAGAACAGCCACCTTTCTTAAGTAAAGTTTTTATATTCTTGATGATATGGATTTTGTTATGGTTTTTTTTTTCTCCTCAGAAAACAAAAAACGTATGTTGAAACAACAATAAAGTCACACAAATTAAGGCTGGGAAATTTAAAGTTATGGCTGACACTGATCCTAATACATGCAGCTGAAATCTCTTAACCTAATCATTCATTTCATTACCACTGCTGCTAAAAATCTAAATTATTTAAAACTTTTTATTTCAGTGAGTAAGGTGTACTTAAATTAAGCAGGCATACTATATTGCCAAGTCCTTCTGCATGTCTCCTGTAGAGGTCCGTTCTTCTCCTGCAGAATTCAATTGACATAAATCAAGCAATTAGTGCTCCCTGGAGTAAAATGGACTGGACTCTGGATTTCATTGACACAAACTGTAAATAAATTCAAGAGAATTGGCTGGTTTTTATTATGCTGTATTTGCAGAAATTCTGGGCTTTTGGTTTAAGATGGGTAATTTCTGACTAGAATCACTTATCTCTTCTACCATTTCATATTTTCCCACTGTACCTATTTGATCATTTTTTGCATACTTAAGTATGCAACGTGTGCTTTGTGCTGAAAGAAAACTACATTATTAAAGGATGGTGAAAGAAAACTAATGTCAGAACAAAGGAAATAAATATGTTTGGATTATGTTGCAAAAAGAACGGAGGGAGTGTCTATGAATCTCCATGCAAAAGAGATTGTAGAAAAACTTGTGTAGGGGCTGATGTAAGCACCACTGATACCAACGGAAAATGGTTCTATCAACTTAAACGAACAGTGAATTAGAAACTTATTTTGCATGCTCCAAGAAATACTTGGGAGAGAGTTCTTGAACCCTGGTACCTGTGGAAACCAATACAGGCCCTCTCAGTTCAGTGGCAGATGCAAGCAGTGAGGTCATCAGCTCAGCTGAGACATCTCATCTGCTGTCCCAGCTACTGCTGTGACAGTATTCTCCAGGTCACTTTTAAACTCAGTGAAATCTGCTTCGTAGCCTACGACCAAAGTTTTGGAGGAACTTTTGCAGAATTGCTCCGATTCCTGATAAAGTCCCGGGCTCTTCTATCTACAGCAGAGGCAGTCATCCAGAACCAAGGTAAGTGTTCTAAAGAACAAATAAGCTGTCCACCTTTCTGGGCCTCCACGCTATTTCACCTTTTTCCTCTTCCATTGCATTTTCTCTCAGAGTCAAGATGACATTCAGACTTTTCTAACCACAACCTCTATTGTTCCAACGCACAGTTATGCATTGTTTTTGTGTTCTTCCTATCTATGCTTTCTACTTTTCTTTCAGGTAGTTCCATTTAGCACTATCGTGTTTTTTCCCATAAATATTCTCTTTCAGCTTTTGCTAGCTCTTATTGTCACTGGAGTCATACATTCTGCCCCTTCTCACAGTAATCTCATGATCGTCAGGCAACGTGCAGTGCTCAAATAGTTGGAGGCCCTTTCTCTTTCCTCAGCCAGCACCTAGTTTCCAGTCCTGCTAACAATGTATGCCTGGCGTCGAGCTATGATGAGCTCCACAAAAAAGATAAAACTTTCTCAATTTCTTCAAGACTGAAACAAAGTCAAGGATACAGTGCTCTAAGAATAGCTCTCCCTGTAACAAATACAGTTTTACCATCAAGAGGATAGAGAATTCTTTGAGCATTTTGTGAGAGATTCAGAAGTATATTGGAAAGGCTGAAAATGATGCTTTTAAATTTTTGCAAGCAGAGTCTCAAAACACAAACATTTCACCTGATTCTTTTTATTATTATTATCAATGTTCAATATTATTATCAATTTTATTATTATTATCAATGTCACTGTATTGCCACTATGGCATGCTCAGGTGCAAATAAAGCAAAAGTTCACTTGATGATTGAATGACCTGACACTGCTGCTACTTTAAAAACACTGTTGAAATTCCAACCTACAAGCAAATAAAAGAGAAAGCTCTGAAGCTCACAATATGATGTCTATAACCATCAGAGTCAGAAATTCTGTAATTTCCAAACTCAGTCACATCTTTCAAAAGTTGTGTTTTGTGAAAGTAGCCAGTTAAAAATGCCTTTGCTGTCAGTGCTAACTCCTCCTATACACAGGACCTGCTCATCACCTCGGTCAAACAGCTAGCAATGTGACTGAACCAGAGCAGACTCTGTGACTGGTAAATCAATTGTCTCTAATCCACCTGTATGCAAAAATGCTTTTTTTATATGCAGTAATGTTTTAAAGCTTGCCTGCCTGCTTGATTCCCCTTCATTCCACAACCTGCATTTGTGTTTGTATTTGCTGTCAGCCAAACTTTGTGTCCTAAGTCATTTTCTTTCACTGTGAAATAAGAATTACACTTCCTTCAAACAAATGTGCCTTTGCCAGTTGTACCACTGGAGGATCATGTTCCCATACCTTGCAGCTGCTTTGCCATCTTAAATCATTCAAAAGCTTCAATTCATCCAAAGGTAAATTTAATTTAGAAGTCCAGAAACAACTTTAAAGAATTTTCCACCTAAATACATAGGGTTATAAATTTTTTAAAGACAAATAATATATTTCACTGTATTATATAAAACACCAGCTGTTTTAATGAAATAGGATGGTAGCAGATACTTTAGGGAGATCTCTTTCTTAGCTGTCTTAACCACCAATCTGTGGTTACAGGGCTAGTTAGAGCTATCCTGACTGCTCCATGTGGAAGATCTACCGGTGTGCCGTAACTGGTGTTGTGTTAGCAAATACCGTATGCATGTTATTTTTGATTTCCTTGGAAAGTCTAAGGAGAAAGTATTTGATGGAAATATGTTTGGTTCTGAACTTAGTTTCACATGCTAGCAGAATGAAAATTAAAACTCACCTAAACATAGAAGGAAATGCAATCAAACACAGCTGAAGGATTAGTAAAAAGTGTTAAAAATATTATATGAAAGTTTTAATTACAGAGAAAAATTATAAAATACTCAGTAATTGATTCATTTTTTTTCTTGAAATGCTAAAACTATTTCAACACACACAGAATCAATAAACATAATTAAAATATGAGCTCATCAAAACAGTAATTAAATGTACTTAACAGCTTTTGTGGCTTTTCTCCATATGGTTACTGTGGGAGTGTGAATCTGGCTTGCTAGATAAATGTAACAAAATAAAGTGAAAGCCTGGGAAAAGATTACTGTGGTATCATAAGCAAATACAATAAAGTCTAGTTCTATAATAAGTTCCAATAAATCAAAAACTTGACAAAGGAAGCAGTGTTTACAATTATTAGAGAGAAATTTTGAATGTTTTATATTTTTATGGGATTAATGCTATCATGGTCTCAATATAGAAGCCAAATCAAATATTTTTTTCTGTCATTAAAGGACTTCTACAAGAACATTTTCTGTTCAGTGAAAGATATTTTGGAATGTTATTGACTGGCTGGTGTTGGTGACAAATCATTTGACAGCTGTCATTCAGGGGGCAATGCAGATAAAGGATCTAATGGGACTGCTTTGAGTTGCCCTTTGGAGCAGCAAATCTCTCTTCAGTGATTAGATAAGGAGCGTGACTGCCAAGCAGAAGTAAATTAGACACTTAAAGTAGGGTGTGTGAATACCTTCTCCCCATCTTCCTCCTACCTTCTCTCTAGGTACAAGTTTAGTGTCATGAATGATACAGGAAAAAAAAAAAGTTATTTTTTTAAAAAAGAACAATAATAACAACAAAATAAGAGACCTCCCCCTGTAATTATTTTCTTCAGGCTGACCTGGGTACTTCTCCTCCTCCTCTGCTGCCTTTTTGGGGAAATTTCACCATCTCTCTCTGCCACGTCTTCTGAAACCTTTATGAAGTATAGGGCTTTTAGAAGAGACGCTCTAATGCCATTTAAAACAGGTATATGTATTGCATATATCTTGTATGTGAAAACTTTGCACAGGTGTTAAGGAAACCCTTATCGCCCAATATGCCCTTGATAGAATCTTTGCCATAACAAGATATGAAAGTAACCAAGACAGATATCATGTAGTTTAAAAAAAACAGAAGTGTGAAGATGTAGTGGAGTCATGATGTCATGTCTACAATGAAATAAATGAAATAAATATCTAGAAAAAGTTAGTTTCTAGTGCTCAGGCACTATTGATGGCATTGAACATATAAATAAAGCTATTGCTACTCCCTAATCATCTTTTTGACCTGAAAAAGATAAACAAGTTTTACAATGTAAGCATGATATTGCGATGATATTTATAATTTCCTGTATATATTAGGACCACCATCTTTCCTTACACCTGATTTTTTTTTTTAATTTGAACTTTCATTTTTAAAATTTTATTTAAACCTATTTCCAAATCCCTAAATTCAAATAAACTCAAAGAAACAAATCAGGCAATAGATAACAATATCTTATATGTTTTTGCAAAAACGATCACTAATGTTTCTTTTCATCCGGATAAGGCCTAATGATACAATAGTTCTTCATAGCCTCATAGGCTGAGAAAACAAAATTCCTTAAGATTGTGAAGCAGAGCAGTAAAGCAAAAAAAAAAATAATTTACTGTGAAGTTGCATGTATATAATCACTGCTCTTTCTTTACCGTATCATACCTGAACATTTTGCTGATTGTTTCGTGCTTTTGTGTCTTTTCTATATGAAGAGTTTGAGCTATATGAAGAGCTATCTTGAGTCTGCTCATTAGATGGAACAAGAAGGGTTTGGGCTGTGAAAATGGAAGAGCTGAGTTCCCTTTTCAGAGATATTTGTGCAGCATAGAAGGTTACAGTAGAACATCTGATGGTCTTGGGATCACTGAGAAATCTATTCCACTGCAGTATTATTATTTCTCTCATAAAAAGTGTGTTGTGGTTTGGATTCAACAGCTGCTTAAGGAAACATCAGGAATTGGTAGATAATGGCTAAAAAAAAGGAAGCCTTTTTTTAGCCTTATTTTTTCTTGAAATGATTATTTGATTTTTTTTTTTTTTTTCCTCCTTCTTGAAGTCATGCAGCCTTTCTATAAATAGGCCTGGTACATGACTCTGCAAATTCCAGTTCCACTGTTTTAAAGTTATGTTGGTCTTGAATTGTGAGAATGAGTGCGCTTGGTATTATTCCCTAATGACAGAGTTACACTGTATTATATTCCATTATGTTTATCATCTGAGCTAATGAAAGGTGTCTTTAGACACCTTTTAGAAAATTTAATACTTTTAAACCTGAGGAACAGAGAACATCTGCCTGAGGATGATAATGCTAGAGTATCTCTGTTACTGGACCTGCCACACATTGCTTCCTGGTCCTGACTGAATACAGCAGCATCCTCTTGCCTCTTCTGGATGGTGCTATGATTTTCAGGACTCTGCATCCAGTTTCAACATCTTGCATTTTGTTACCAGGTAAGAGACAAAATGTCTAATAATTAAGGCTGATTTTAAAATTGAAGATAGCCTTTTAAAAGGCCAAGACTGAAATGGAAGATTGAAGACAAAAATATCTTTTAAAAAAATAATCAAAACAGTTCATTTAAATGTCATGAACCTAAACAGGATGTCATTATGCCAGGGAATTAATTGGATTGAAAATAAAAGTGAAACTGATCAGTAAGTTTTTATTGCTTGTGATGAGTGAAATGCAAGGACTGTACGAAAAGCATAAATGATGAAAGTTGAATTTGTTCTGAAAAATTATTTCAGTTTGAATACTCT
>JAYECN010091086.1:0-27860 GCA_035222435.1 Microcambeva ribeirae
GCCCGCCCCGGGGCCTCCGCGCGGGGACGGGGAGGGCGCGGGCAGCGCCCGGGGCTGGGGCCGCCGCCGCTTCCCGGCCCCGCGGAGCTGCGGCGGGAGGCAGAGCCCGGCGGGAAGGGGGGCAGGGTGGGGAAGCGCCGGTTTCTGCACCGGGAGGGCGGGGAAGGGGCCGCTTTCTGCGTCTCAGGCCGGGCAGGGGGCGCAGCGGAACCGGAGGACAAAGTCCTGGACAAAACTCTGGCACCCTGGGCCCGAGCTGGGAGCACGGGCGGACGCGAGGGCAGGAGAGCACCCATGGGCGCTGGCCCGCGCCCTTCCCTGCGCTCAGACCCGCGAGCATCCCGGGGCAGACGGGCTCCAGCCCTTGTGTCTGAGCTCCCCACCCACCCATCCTTCCCCTCTGCTCCTGCAGCCCCCCCAGGGCTCGCAGCCCCCCGCCTGCCCGGCCAACTTCCGCAGGGGCCCTAATCCCACCAAGCAGACACCAGTTGCTCCAAGGACGGCAGACAGAGTCTCCGCAGCCATGGGGAGGGATGGGGCTATTCCCAGCTCGGCTGCTCACGCAGCCCAAGGCTCTAGGCTGAGCCAGGCGCGATCCCTGCGCTTCCCGGAATCTCTCCGGGCACATCCAGGAGGAGCTCCCCGGTACAGCGCGGAAGCAGAGGCTCCTGCACAAGATTCAGGGGGGGTCCCTTCCACGCTACTCATTGGGTGCCACATCACGCAAAACACCGTCCCAGACAAGGTCTCTGCTGCCTGTGCAACAAGGCAGCCCTAGAACTGTTGCCAGCCATGCCCCGGGGTAGGGAAGCAGAAAGACGGAGGCAGAGGAGACGCTGCACAGGGCAATTCCCGGAGCCAAAGACAGGGAGCTGCTTCTCTCCCAGCGCCAGAGCAGCCCAAGACTGGGCTCGTCCGTTAGGGATGGCCGAGAGGGAGAGGAATCTCCCCAAGCACCAGGCCCGGCAGGGGACGCGGGGGTGAGACGCACAGTGCAGACAAGGAGCTGTGTCACCAACAGCATGACAAAAAACACCCCCAGGGAGAACAGGGCTCCAGGGATTCTGTAGGAAGCTCCCAGACTCTTTGGGAAGCCTGTGGGGCAGACAGGGATGAACGGGGGCTAAAGCGAGAGGAAGGTGGGGGGCCGAGGTGGCCCAGCTGCCCGACAGTCCCACGGGGCTGTTCCCAATCCGCCACCACCACACGGAGCGGCCGAGACTTCAGCCTTTCCAGCGAGCGGGAGCGTTAAGGCACGGCCTGATTCCAGCCGCCAAAGTCGCCGCCCGGCCCCGCGGGCGCTTTGACTCCAAACGGCCACCAAACGGTGCCACAGACCCGGCCCTTGACCCAGGTGCTCATCCCGTCTCAACGAGCTCTGCGAGCCCCAGGGCTCACAGGACCCCTTGGGCATTTGCAAGGGCCAAAAGGGACATCCCAGTCCTTAGGAAGTGCCTGGAGAGTTTTGCTTTAAGGCCATTCCCTTCTGTTTTGCAGAAAAATAGGTGTTTTGAGTGTTTGCGAGTCGGTCCTGGCAGGCAGGGAAACACAGCAAGATCCCAAGCTGTGCACGAGCACCCAACACGCGGGAGTTTCCCCGTGCGCATCCTCGGTCCCATTGCCACAGTAGTGGCTCAGGGATCCCTTCGGAGTCATATGTGGACACGAGGGAGAAATCCCAGCTCCCGGGAGCACAATCCCTACGGCCACCTCCAGCAGCCTGGGAAGCGCTGACCCAGCCCAGAGCCGTCCGGACCCCAAATGAGCACATTCCTTATTTATGGCACAGCCTGTCGAGCTGCCAGTCCCGCACCAGGGAGCGGTCGCAGCCGATCCCTCCTCCAGGGGCAAGGGGGAGGGTTTTTTTTTTTTTTTTTTTTGAGCAGATTCTTATTTATTTTTAAGGAGCAGAGAGCAGCTTGGCACCATTCAGAGCCCCTGAATATTCCAAAGCACTTTAACCAAAAGGGAAGAGAAGGCCGGATGCAGAGGCGAGGCTTTCCAAGGAGCAAACTCAGTAGGATATCTTTACACAGCAGATCCCAACACGCTCCAAGGACCTGCACAGGAGAGGATTTAAGCTTTGCTCCACCCGTGGCAGGTCTGGCCAGAGGCACCGTGTGCCCACGGCATCCCTGTCCCCTTCCAAGCATCCCCCGTGTCCTGCTGATCCCGGGCAGCTCCGGGCAGGCTCTGCCCTCGCTGCCAAGCTCTCCAGCACCACAGATCCCAGCTCCAGCCATCCGGGTGCTCCGGCATTGCTGTGACAGCCGGAAGGTTTCCCAAGTTACACCTTGTTTTCCCTCGCCACCGTCTTTCCCCCGGGACGGATCCCTGACGATGCTCTGCCCTGCGGCAGCGGGTCGGGACCGGGATGGGCGACGCGCAGGTAGGGAGCTATTTATAGCCCTGCCACATCAGAGCAGCTCCGCGGATGATGCCACGGGAGCGCCGGGAGCAGGGGACGGGGGTGGCATCGAAGCTGCCGGCGTCGCGGCTGCCCTGAGCTCTAGATAGGAGTCCCTGCAGCCGAGCGGGCCGGACCCGCGGTGACCCGCGAGGGAGACCCGGCGCCCGCGCGTGTCCAAGAGAGGATTCGTTACGGGGAAAGGAGGGCGGCCCGTCCTCCCGCCGGCGCTGCCGTAGCGCCAACCCGCTGCCAGCCGCTTCCCCGAGCCGAGGGGCTGCGAGGCTGTACCGAGCCACCAGCCGGGGCTCGGTGACACCGCCCAGACACCCCTGTGCTAAACTGGAGTCACCTGTGGGTTTGTTCCAAAGGATTCTGAGCATCCTTCCAGCTCCTATAGACTCACACTATAGATTGAAAGACAAGTGTTAAGGGAGAACCTGGGCAGGCGCACGTGGGCACCCGGCGGCTACAGGGGCCAAGGGCCTCCATCCCTCCTCCCTTCCCAGCCCAAACGGGCTCGGGGAAGTCCCTGGGTGCTGTCAAGGCTCCCAGCTCAGGGCAGGCTCTGCTGCCGCTTCGTCTTCGGCGCGAAGGGACGGGAGCCGCGGGCGGGCGCGGAGGAGCCGCCCCGGCCAGCGCTCGCTGCCTCGGGCCGAGCTAAGCACAAGCACCGCACTGAGATGCTCTTTGAGCGAGACGCTGTGACCTGGGACGTGCACGAACGCGCTGTCCAGTTACTTAGAAAAGGCTCTTAAAAGACACCAAGAAACAGAGCGGGTGCTTCAAGGCTGTGCCTTAACGCAGGGGCCCTGCCGGGAGCGCAGCAGGGAGCCCTGCCCGCGCCGGAGCGGCAAAGACTACATGGGTATATTTTGTGCCCAGGTGAAAATGAATCTTTTACCGCTGCTGGCAGGAGCTGCACGTGGGCATTAGGAGAGCAGAACCCGTGCTGTGCCGTACCCTGGTCTCAGTAACGGGCCGGATAACCCACTACTGAAGCAGGGGCCCGGGGCGCACGAGCTCACCGGCCGCAGCCGAGCCCGGCGTGCGGAGCAGGGGGTGAAAACGGGCCCGGCCAGCAGGAGAAACTGCTGCAGGAAGCAGGAGTTTGTCAGAGCAGCCTCCCCCCCGCAGCGCCGGCTGCTCCGGCGCTCGCGGGACTCCCTCGCCGAAGGGCAGGGATCCCTCCGAAGGGATTTCCTCACACCTTTTTCTCAGGGTTTTTGATAACACAATCTAAACAGCCCCTTCCAGGAAGCAGCGTGCTCGTTTCCATGGATATAGCGATCCCAAGTTATTCCAGATGCTGAGGGCTTTGCAGGGCCTGCAGCGCTGCCGCAAGGTGGGAATCACAGCACGAATGCCAGGAGCAAAAGGGAAGGAAGAGCAACAGAGCCAAAGGAAAACAACCCCCGGCTTTCGGGAGAGCCCCTGATGGGGTCCAACACGCGCCCCAGCCTTTCTCTTAAGGAGAGGCACAGCAGGTTTCACGCGCTACGCCTGGGCTGGGATTCTGCTGCTCCATCTCCAAAAACATCCAATACGTTTTCGGCTGGCGGCAGGCAGGACACCAGCAGCCACCGCCAGGGTAGGACAGGGGTACAAGTGCCATGGACATTTGTGCCCACGGGACACAGCAGGGACAGGGCACCCCAAAGCAGCTGCAGGGCACACGATGGGGAGCAACACAGGGAAATACAGCCGCACTCACCTCCTCCACGGAGCCTTTAACATCCCAAAATTAAGACCTCTCCCTGGCTTCTTCCCCCTTCCGTCTTTCCAGCACACTCGCTGGCCTCTGCAGCGAACAGGGAGAGCAGAGCCCCCTCGCAGGTGCAATTTAGCTAGCGGGAATTAGCTGATGGGCTGACAGGAATTGCTTGCACCTGGGGCACCGGGCTCCGCTCCGTCCCCCTCGCCTGCAACCCAGAGCAAAAGCCCTGCTGGGCCGGCAGAGAGGAGCACCCCTCGATGCTGGCGGTGCCACGTGCCCGTCCGAGGCTGCAGGCTGCCCCTTCCCTCCCCAAAACGCCCCCACGGGACAGGGTGCATCCCCCATGCCAAACGCTCGTCGCGTGGCGCGGCCGGCTCGGCGCGGTGCAGCGTTTCTCTGCGGCTTTCGTGGAGTTTCCGCTGCGCCCTCGGCCCGCGGGGCGAAAATGAACGAGTGCAGAAAGCGCAGGCTGCAACTGCCGAGCAGATCGCGCAGGTGGCAGCGCGGCAGCCCCCGGGGCGCTGCCGGCGGCGCGAGCGGCTGCTCGTGAGCACCATCTGCTCCCTCGTAATCCCACGCAGAAACGGCCCCCGCAGGCTCCGCTTCCTCCTTTGAGCTCCCTGCTCCCCGTTTCAGCTCGGCTCGTGCAGCTGCAGCACGTGGAGCCCCTTCCCCGGTGCCCCAAGCGCCGTCCTTGGGCTCTCACCCTTGCTCCTGGTTTGTTTGTCCCACCCTTGTCCCGCTCCTCCGGGTGATGCTGGAGCCTGCGGTATCGGGGCATGAAGAGACGGGCCGGGAGGTCTCCTGGGCTGCAAACCCGAGGACCACAGCCCGGGTTTTGGTGGACGTTGTGGGGTTACTGATGAGATAGAAGTGACAGGATGGTCTGAATCCAGAGTTTGCCTCAAAATCCCCCTCTTTGCCTGAGCACAGGCAGTTTTGTGAAAGGACAGATATGTTAGAGCGAAACCATTCCATTGAAACTGCGTGTTCTGGAGAAAGACAAAACGTACCGAAGGCAGTGCAGGTTTTGCTAGCCAAACTCCAGCAAAGATCTAGCCCTTTGCAGCCTTAGCAATGATCCTTAATAAAAGGGATACTCATGGCTCAGGAGAAACTCCTAAATCACCCGCTGTCAGTGCCAGAGTCAGGATGCTCCTCATTAGGGAATGCTGCTGCACAAGGAACAGAAGCAGCACTTAAATGCAAATGCTCATCTCATCACGTAACCACAGGAGATTAAACAACACTCATTTATCCTGCTGATAGATGGTGCTGCGCCTGTGCTGCCCTTGTTAGGGCCCCTCTCCTGGGCCGGGAGCTCGGGAGCGGAGCGCCCGGCTCGACCCCTGGGCCTCGCAGAGCCCCACGGCAGCCGCTCGGGTCAGGGTCCCCCGAGCGCCCCGGGACACACGTGGCACAGACGGGTCACCAGGCTGGGCCACGGCACGGCCACAGAGCAGAACAAGCTCCCACCTGGACTCCTTCCAGGGCGATCTTCTCCCAACTATGTTATTCCAAAGACAGAACTGGTAAGGAGGGAGCCCAGGACGCGGCAGGATGGGGAGAGGCTCAGGAGGATTCAAACTATCCCCGTAGATCTTTCCCTAGAGCGCTGCTTCCAGGATAATGGATCACTTTCAGCTCCCAAGGCCTCCGAGGGAAACAGCTAATGTAGAGCCCGCATGTGTTTCTGAGTGTGCCCAGCCCTCCCTCGCTGCTCGAGGTATTAATGACAGCGTCCATTAGCAGGGATGGCAGATCCTCTTTCAGTGCAGCAGAAGGCTCTGGAGTGACTGTCAAAACAGCCTAGGAAGAGGGGAAAGAGCAGGTCCCCGTGGGCCCTCTCCTAATTAAGGGTAGAGAGCAGGCCCAAATATCAGCTGCAAAGCACACGTCCACGCTTGGAGAAGTGCAGAGCCAGACGGGGAATCGACGGGCCGGGCCGTGGTCTGCAGAGGCCCCGTGGACCCCAGCGCCGAGGGGGTCCGGATGCAGCTCCGGACGCGATCGCGCACAGTCAGGCTCTCCAGCCTAATTTGCTCATGACACTCGGGTGACGAGACAAGCAGGAACATGCAGAACAATATCTGAGGGGACAACTCGATCCAGCCTCTAGCTGTGAGCAGATACAACATCAGCATTTGCAGCACTTGCTCTGTTACTCTTGTCCACGTTCGCTTCACGGAGGCTGCACCAGGAGCTCTCCCTGCAAACCACGTTCCAGTTTTTGCAAAGGAGCTAAAGCAGAGGCCGGAGCAAGGCTGGATTCAGGAGAGCAGCCCAACAGCCTCTCCCCTGCCCTGCCTCTCCAAGAGCCCCTCTCTGACACCCCGTGACAGTGGGAGCAGATAAACAGAGCAGATGCGGACGCCTGGGTCAAACCACGCGGAGTCGGAGGCAGCACAGAACTGGGGATCAAAGTTGTGGACTCTATAATAAATAATTAATCAATAACTAATTCAATAATTCAAATCAGCTTAATTTTTACAAGATAACAGCTTTGCTCAGCCACAGGGAAGGAAGCCATGGGGGAAGGCTGGCAGAGGAATAAACATGCGGGAGGTTATCACGACTCACCCTCCTCTTCCGTCCTGCTGGGAGCTCAGCCCGGCACCGGGACAGCTGCTTACGCTAAAACACCCAGGGGAGGCAGGATGCAGTTTGCTCCCATTCACATCCAGCATCTGTGTTTTATAAAGCGGAAAGCACAAAGTTCTAATGAAGCCCAAGCAGTGACGGAGAAGCAGCAGCACCTCGTTACTGCTCCGCGCGCTCGGCGGGGACGCACAGACTTCGCTGCTGCCCTCGCTCCCCGGGGAGGGTTTCTCTGTATCCTGGACGGGCAACACCGGCGCTCCCAAACCACCTCCAGCTCCTTATTGCTAATAACAAAGAAATCCAGCACCCTCCCGCTCCTTCCTTTCGGGTTTGCTTGAAAAATGAGAGGAAAAACAGAAGAGAGCGGAGTGACAGCACCTCCGTGTGCACATCCCAACTGCTGGGAGAGGACGTGGAGCCTCGGAAGATGCGGCTAAGGAAGGACCAACAAGAGGCATCTCGATTTCAGTTTCCTGCTACGGGGTGCTGCCTCTGGGCATCACGACACACTGGTGGAGAAACCAAACTGCAGAGCCTTGGGAGAGTTAACTTCTTAGTTAGTGCCGTGATGCTCTCGCCTGCAAGCCCACAGTGCAGCACAGGGCTCCACAGCGCTCCGGGCCCAGACCGGGCAAAAAGCCGGTCCTTGTCCCAAAGTGCTTACGATGGAAGCACAAGACACAGGAGAGGGAAGCGGGCGAGGGGGAGCGCAGGGGAACAATGAGCCAGTGTTCGCTGAAAGGCCGTGGGTTTGCTGCATTAGGGGCATGAGTCTTGTTGACATCAAGTGATTTCATAGGGCTAACTCACTCCAGGGCTTGTGGAACAAGCAGCTTTCATGGAAATGTGTCGCAGCCCTTCGCTCGTGGTCTCTAAACCGCCCAGCTGCAAGGACACAGCGAGAGCGGCTCTGCCCTTCTCCCCCCGGCCAGGAGCAGCTCCAGCCTCGGGCGGGGGTCTGTTTTATCAAAATACTCAGTAATAACCTAAGGCAGCAAAACGCAGGCTGTGCTGCCAAACCTGGAAGGTGAAGTTGCACCCAAACTCTGGGATTTGGGCACTTTCAAGCACCAGGATGAGGCTGAGGTTAGGGGTGAAGGCCAGAGACCAGGGGGCTTCCCCAGCCTCTGCACGAGCTGCAATTACTATGAGTCCTGCGCTGTATTTTTTAAAGCAGCAACACAGAGGGAGCCGGGTCCTGCAGGAGGAGGAATAACTTCCCAGCTGGTACCATCACGCCAGAAAGGAGAGAAGACTCCTCGGACGCCCTCGGACGCCCTGTGCTCTCCCCGGGGCACCGGCGGCTCCCTCCTCGCAGCCGCACGCTCGGCTTTCCAGCCACACCAATGCCCCAAATAACCTAACTTGCCTTTTTCCTTCTTTGCAGGGTTTCTGCCTCTGCTTCTCCGTAGGGACACGACGGAGGAGGCCACGACCTCAGCGGAGCCCCACGATGGCAGCGGCAGCAGAAGCCGTTTTCGCCTCACTGGCCCTCATCTCCTGCATGGGTAAGAAGAGCCGCTGGGCCTGGGGGAGCACCGGGCCCAGGGCTTTCCCTGGTGGGTTACACAGCCGAGCAAAGTGTCTGCGAAACGTCCGACTGCCCCGGGAACGCCTTGGAGAAAGAGGAGCGGGCCGGCTGAAACGCTGCCGAGGCCTCCTCTCCTCTGAGCTGGCAATCGGGTGCAGAGCGGGAGATGCGGAGGCCCCGGCGAGGCCGGGGCACGAGCAGCAGCTCCCTGCAGAGCCGCTGCCGCGCTCGGAGCAGCCGCATCCCGGCACGGCGCTCCCTGCACACACATCCTCCTCGCTCCCCGGCACTTCCAGGGATGCCTTTTTGCTGCACCCTGGCTGCAAAGATTCCCCCGTTTGTCACTCCTCAGGAATGGGTTTTGGATCCCAGGGAGTCACAGGCACTTTGAAGGTCCCTTTTCAGCAGGGAGACATTTCATTTCAGGCAGCTGAGAGTTAGATAATGTCTTCAAGCTAATTCATCATCCCAGGAAGAGACTGCTTGGCTGTCCTTATAAATATCTAATTACCTTTTAATGTTCTCTGGGTCCCAGGGGAGGAAGAGGGAGGGGTGGCTGGCCTAGATTGGGAGGCAATTAGCCTCTTTGGAAATGAGTCTGACCCAAATCTGGGAGAGGCAGCAAGGCAGAGCTGGGCTCTCCCATTAACCAGCTGCGTTCACGCGACTTGTGCCCTGTTCAAGCTGAGCCCATAAAAAACGACCCGGTGCGAAGCCCAAGGAGGGTTGTTTTCCATTGACCTCTGGCTGATGATGCAATGGATCCCAGAAGCCAGGCTGAAACCAAGGGAAAGGCTCACTGGGAACACGAGCAAGGAACCAGGGACAATATTCTGCCAGCTCCAGCCAAGGCTCAAGGAAACGGAGCGGGAGAGGACGAGGCCGGCAGCCTCCGGGCCTGTTTGTCACCTCTGGCTGGGGACGCTGGCTCTGTACCTGCCCCCTCTGCCCTCCGCGTCACGGAAACGGTGCCATCCCAGGGCTACCAACGAGTTTAAAGCTCGTAAAATGCAGAGTGAAGATCCTCTAATGAACAAGGCTGTCAGGGGACTCCCAAAATCTCTCTGGCCTCTCTCCCTGCAGTAAAAGCCACAGAAAATCCTGCAGTCTAAGGCTGTCCAAAGTGCTGTCCTTTCCTTCCTCCGATACTTTTTTGTGTGTGCGTTCGGGTTTCTTATAAAACCGATGAATTTTGCAGCTCTCTCATGTGCCGCGCTGTGCTCACAGCTCCAGAGCTAGGAAAGCGCTCGACGAAAACGTTGCTGCCAATGCACTCGCAGAGCAGGGAGCTCAGCTGCAGCACCAGGGCTGCTTTCCTGGTCTCTGAGACTGCTGTGAGGGTCTCAAAATACAGCAAAAATCTTCAGCCTCCTCAACATCTGGGTTTTCCACATCTGCCTTTCAGCATATTCACAGCAGTAAAGGAAAATCTGAACTGATTGGTCATTTTGCTTCCTGCAAATTTGGCTTGTGGGCCTGAAGACCTTCATTCTGTGTTTGTTTTATCCCCTACCCCAAAGACAGAGCCAGAGGAAGGTACCTGCTTGGATAACATTAAAAGTGACAGTTCTGGAGTGACGGAAATAGCCCGGATCATCCAGCTTAGCAGGACCAAGATTTGGTGCTCTGCTTCACTCTCAGTCTTCAGTTCCAACCACATGCTGAACTTGTAGCTATTTATTATTTTAACCTAGCCTTTGTGTGCCTAATGAGTGAGGCCCAGACATTTTACCCCAACGCTACTCAGACACCTTGGAATTGTAGATAAAACCAGCTCTGAACTTCTGCCATTGATTACAGATGAGAAAATCAATGGCAGGCAGTTGTAGTCCGTAACCTTGGCAGAGAAAAGGGACAGCAGAGGAGAGCAACAGGGGTCCAGGCTACGGGCGGGATAAGAAACAGGATGAGCCTAACTTGGTTTGACTGGTAAACAGCTTCTCAGGGAGGTCTCACGTGAGTATTAATATGTATTTTATGCGTTAAGTAAATATAAATTATTTACTACATACTATCCAGAAATTTCAAAATGCAAAGCTGCTAAACCTTAATCCATTCACTATTATCTATCAGAACACAATTAATACACTACTTTCTTATTAATGCTGCATCGAATCATGATTATTTTAACAGCTACTCATCAGAGAGTTACTTGCAGCTGAGACTAGCTCAGCACAGCTGTTGCTGACCCAATGGAGAAAAGAGATTTCCAGCTCACACTAATTTCTCCTTTGAGAATATAACTGTCCTAGAGGGAAAAGAGGCACCTTCAGTGATTTGGAGAGGTTTTGAACCTCAAACCAGGCTCCTCTTGTTCCTGTACCGATGTATCAGCACAGGCTACGGATCCTGTACTTGCGTGTGCCGCCGGGGCCGGGAGGGCATCCCGCAGCGCAGCCGTCCCGCAGCGCAGGGCATCCCGCAGCGCAGGGCGTCCCGCAGCGCAGCCGTCCCGCAGCGCAGGGCGTCCCGCAGCGCAGCGCATCCCGCAGCGCATCCCGCAGCGCAGCGCCCGCCTGACTGCCGCCGTTTGGGCAGCGGGAACAGCCGGGACGGGCTGCAAGAAGCTGCTCCGGACGGTCTGATCCAATTAGCGGAGCCCTCGCCCTGTCTCGCGCTCGTCCCCGCGCGGGGACGCGGTGCGGGAGCTGATCCGCGGGCCTGGGGGGGCTGAGCTGGCCCTTCCCTGCCGGCAGCTCCTCTTGCATAAAACGTGACCCTCGCTGGAGCCGCTTCACTGAGCCAGGGACCGTGCTGGGTGCTGGGGCGAAGGAAACAGGTTGCGGGTCGGCAAGGCAGTTTTAAGGTGGTTATTGATTCAATTAGAAAGCAGCGGGGCCACCCGAGCGCGCCCCGGCTGGCAGCGCGGAGGCAGGGCCGGCTGTGCTGGGGAGCGTCCGGCCTTTTCCTTCCGTTTAAGGAAAGCTCCTCGTTGGCCTCTGCCTGGACCACACTCGCGTGCAGCAGCTCACAACCAAATCCTGCGTCTGCACACTGCGAAGGAAGCTTCCAACCCATCCCCAAAACAGTGCCTGGGGCTGGGCCACGGTGACAGATGGGCTGTGATTTTCATGTTGCTCCTTCTTTTATTCTGGACAGTTCTGATGCTGCCAGGGACTCTCGACAAAGCCAAAAATGACATTTTCTTTTTTTTTTTTTTTTTTGTGGAAAAGCTCCGCTGGGCTCAGCTGGTTCCCCTTCCCGTCTTTTGCAGTTTGCTGCCGAGCACAGGGCGGCACGAGGAGCTACGGGCCGGTGTTTGAAGAGCAGCCCGTCAACACCCTCTTCCCCGAGGGCTCGGCCGAAGAGAAGGTCACGCTGGCCTGTCGAGCAAGAGCGAGTCCCCCCGCGAGCTACAGGTGAGCGCAGCCGCTCGCGGCCGCCTTGCGTGGCGACGGCCGCGTCCCACGTCCCGCGAGGGGCGCGACACCGCAGCGCAGAACGCGAGCGGGCGCAGCCTCCGCGGAGGGCGGCCCGGCCCGCTCACTGCCCCCCGCGCTCTCGGCAGGTGGAAGATGAACGGCACCGAGATAAGGACGGAGCCCGATTCCCGCTACCGGCTGGTCGCGGGTGACCTAGTGATAAGCAACCCAGTGAAATCCAAGGATGCTGGTTCCTACCAGTGCGTGGCATCCAATCCCAGGGGCACCGTGGTCAGCAGGGAAGCCTCTCTCCGCTTTGGCTGTAAGTCCCATGTTTGTCTCCACAAATGAAAGGCAGCCATAGGATCGCTGGGGTTCCCCATTAATGACGGGCAGAGAGAAGCTTATCCACACATGGTACCCAAAACCATCGCTTTGAGGACTCCCCCAGCGCCTCCCGTTAGCCCGGAGGTGCGGCAGGAATGGATGCACTGCCAAGAAAATAAGATTCTGGATGCCCCTGTGAGGCTGCTGAGCAGATGGGCCTCCAGGTGGGGAGACAGCGTTCCTGCCTTTCCTCTGTCTCCTGGAATACATTTCTGTTAAAGCAAAGAGTCTGTTGAAGAGAAAATATCCTCTAGATTTATTCTGTTTTCTTGCTTACCCCATTATGACAATGTACCTTCCCCTTGAAATAAGTCAAGGTCCAGATAAAATGCAGGAACATCTCCAGCTGTTTTCTCCGTGCACAGACAGGCTTCACCTTGCGTGTTCAGTTTTGCAGGAATTCTCGGCAGAAGAGCGAGAGCCGGTGAGGATCCCGGAAGGCTCGGGGGTGATGTTCACCTGCAGCCCTCCTCCGCACTACCCAGGTGAGGCTCACGAGCCCCCGCGGGGAGCGGGGACAGCAGGAGGGACGGGGTGCGAGATCCTCAGGGCCGAAAGCAGACCCAGCGCCTGGAGAAGACAACTGTGATCCAAGGAACAACTCAGGCTTACGCTGGTCTAGGAAGTTGCCTGTTTGCCTTAATCCAGCTTGAGAGGACACAGGCAACTCAATATTTTGTGTAATTTACTCCTTTTTCTTTTCCACACAGGGCTGTCCTATCGATGGCTTCTGAATGAGTTTCCCAACTTCATCCCAGCGGATGGAAGGCGCTTTGTCTCTCAGACAACAGGAAACCTTTACATTGCCAAGACAGAGGCTTCTGACCTAGGAAACTACTCGTGCTTTGCCACCAGTCACATTGACTTCATCACCAAGAGCGTCTTCAGCAAGTTCTCCCGCCTCAGCCTTGCCGCAGACGGTCAGTACCGCTAGGACATCCCGAGGGGACTCAGTAAAATGCGGAATGAACGAGCCCCCTCAAAGCCTCCAGGCTCCACAAGGCTCCAGGCCCTGCACAAATCACCCACCAGCCCCTCTCAGTGGAATTTAAGAGCTCACAGAAATATTAATTGCCTGGAGGGTGGGGGAACCCGCTGTCCCCCCAGTGCTGCCCTCAGCCTCTGCGCGCTTAGAGAAGAGAAAGGCCCGGGAGGAGCCTGGCCAGGCTCACGTTACCCTCTCGGACGCTGATGTCCTTGCAGAGGTGCAGCAAAACATAATCCTTGGGCAGGGCGAAAGGGGCTGAGCAGGTAGGAAATTAAGGATAAACAGTTCTGAGATGTTGTTAAAGAGAGTTGTTAGAGACTTCAGTAAGAGCCATTTTAAAAGGAAAATAGAAACTTACGCTCTCTCCTCCTATAAATTATCCAGACCCATAAAGGTTTTGCAGGGCAGCGAACACGTGCAGGCACCTTTGCGCTTTAAGACCCCCCATACACAGAGTCACCCAGAAGTCCCTAACAGCGCTTTCCTTTCCGCAGATGCCAGGCAGCACGGACCCACCATAAAAGCCAGGTTTCCTGCAGACACCTACGCTCTGGCTGGGCAGATGGTGACTTTGGAGTGTTTTGCCTTTGGAAAGTGAGTCTCGAGTCCGTGCCACCCAGGCTCAGCGGGAGGGCGACCCTCCCCTTAACGCATCCTACTGTAGACAAGAGACAGAGCGGGGAAAGGAAGAGGAAGGAGGCGGCAAAAGCAGCCTGTCTTGCAAGCCAAGGCCCAGCTGGGGTGGGAGCAGGGTGGCTAAACAGGGCTTGGACTGAATACACTGCACAGGATGGGGCGTCTGGCCCGGAGCGGGGCTTCATCTCCCTTCCTTTTGCGCAGCCCTGTGCCTCGGATAAAGTGGCGGAAGGTGGACGGCTCGCAGCCCTCCAAGTGGATCGCCAGCGAGCCCCTCCTGCAGCTCCAAGACGTGGGCTTCGAGGATGAAGGCACTTACGAGTGTGAGGCCGAAAACACCAAAGGCAGGGTCACCCACCAAGGCCGCGTGATCATTCAAGGTAACGCGTTGAGCACAGGCTGCTCCAAAGCACAGCAAGGTGCCCCAGGCGACGGACGGAGCCCTCGGGAGCACAGTAACCACCTCGGCTTCTGCCTCCTATCAGCCCCGGTCAGCCCCAGCTCCGGGGCCGGCGCCGAGCCGTGCACATCGCCGCCGTCCTTCCTCTGTGCAGGACGCTGGGCACAGCTAGGGAGGCCTCCTAACTTGCCCCAAAGCAAAAATAAGAGAGAGAGGAAAAGACAGATGGAAACACAGTGGCAGGAATCACATTTTGCTCTTGACTGAGCTCTTCTCCAGGTTTAGGGTACCTGCCCAAGGGCTAATGCTTGGTGCTAATAATCAGTTATAGTCAAGCAGCAAACTTAATCTGCTGCTTCTAGCCGACATCCAGTCCAATCCTGAACTTTGTCAAAGTTCAGGGCTGACTGCATTTAGTCTTAAAAAGAGAAAACTTAATATTCTTCCTTAAATCCGGATCCTGGCATAATTCTGTGCAATCCACAAGGCCAAGTGCAGCCAGGCCCACGGCGGACTCAGCCTTGCCTCGCTGCACAGAAGGCAGAGGCTGCTACTGCGGGGAGACGCGCTGGGATAAAGAACGGTGCCAGCGCAGGGGTGGCACAGCGAGCACCCTTCTGCCCGCCCGGCGCGAGCAGCCTCCCGCCTGATCTTGTCGCTTCTGCCGTCTCCCTCGCTCCTTTGCAGCTCAGCCGGAGTGGCTCAAGGTGGTCACGGACACGGAGGCCGACATCGGCGCGGAGCTGCGCTGGAGCTGCGCGGCGGCGGGCAAGCCGCGGCCGGCCGTCAGGTGGCTTCGCAACGGGCACCCGCTGAGCTCGCAGGTACCGCGGCGCGGACCCCGCACGGGGAGCAGCCCGGCCAGCGCCCGCGATGACTCGAAGTGCTGGACTTCCTGCTCCAGACCTAGACCTGCCTCAGATTCATCCCGGCCCTCTCTTACAACCTCCCATTCCTACCCCACATTTCCCCATGAGGCTGCAAAGCAAATTCCTTCTCCCATCGCTGCCATCCAGTCATTGTCTTCCATGTAGCTATGGGGACCAATAATCAATTATCAGGACAGAAAAAATATTACCGTGTGCCTGTCTTTGTGTGATGTTACTGCTCAGGCACTCAGAAGTCTCAGCAGAGAGAGCACCGTGATGTGGGGTGGCCTGGATACACAGAAACCCACAAAAACCAAGGCATAAGAGTCTGTAAAAGTCTCTTCAAACCGGCTTAAGAGTCTGCAATGAAACTCAACCCTGAATGCCCAAGGCTTGAGTTCCATTTTTGTTGTCCTCATCTAATGAGTTGATCCTCTTGTTTGCACAGAACCGCATCGAAGTGAGCGGTGGAGAGCTGAGATTTTCCAAGCTAGTCCTGGAGGACTCTGGCATGTATCAGTGTGTGGCTGAGAACAAGCATGGCACAATATATGCAAGTGCTGAATTAACAGTGCAAGGTAACTTCTCATTTCCCAGTGCTCTGGGTTTCAATGGGACACTGAAGCATCTTGTTTCTCTTCCTAGTGTACTACGCTGGTCATATCAGAGTATGATAAAAGCAGACAAAAACTGCTTCACTCACCATTGAAATATAGTTGCTGGTTCAGCAAAGCACTCTACAACCCGTCTAAAATTTGAATATTGTGTAAATTCAGCTATGCCAGGAGAGCACAAGGACATCTGTTTTAGCTGTAGAAAGTGTACAGGACAGGCAGCAGCAGCAGTATAAGCTCCCTTGGACTAAACAACCTCCGTTTTTTTGGAGGAAATTGTTCAGAGAAGAGTTCGGGAGCCGTTCAGCTTTGCGGGATGGTGACTGGAGCTGGGCTGATGCTCATTACACTCATTAGTCTAACAGTTTATGTCCTGTTGGCCAGTAGACATTAGAGATGAACGGAACGCTCTAAGCAGCACCTGTTTAAGAGCAGCATATTGCAACGCATGAGGCCACCGAGCCCTGTTACCTCTCTGCAATTCCAGGAGGAGCTTTAGGTGAGCTGGCCGTCTGCACTTGCACCAGGTGACTGTGGTCAGGATTTTGAAGGGAATATCCTCTACATTTTCAAAAGCAGCTGTTCTTGTGTCTCTCAAAGACCTTGCACTTGTTAGGGCCATATCACCATTGCTAAGTATGACACACGTGTCATACGCCTTGGCAAGCAGCAGAAACCTCACAGCGTTTGGCAGCAGAGGACTCACTCCATCCCGCTCACCCGGATATCGCCATGCTTCTACTACTGAGTCATCTGCCAGCAAACGAATACCTAGCTAAAGCACAGTTAAAATGGTCATATAGCAGCGTTTTCTAACCAGCTCTTAATCCTCTTCTTCTTCCATAGCCTTAGCACCCGATTTTAGACTAAACCCTGTGAAGCGACTAATACCTGCAGCCCGAAGTGGGAAGGTCATCATCCCATGCCAGCCAAGAGCAGCACCAAAAGCCACTGTGCTCTGGACCAAAGGGACTGAACTGCTCACCAACAGCAGCAGGTAGCAGTGCAAAGTCAGCTTCTACCTAGGAAAAATAGCTGAAAGCACCTCCTTCCTTGCCACAAGCGTGCTGCTACACCCCTAAACACGCACAGTTTGCTCCTCCTCTGGCCTCTCTTTTAAGAACTCTTACATAACATCTTGCAGTCCTATCTTTATCACCAATTTCTGTAAGATCAGCAAGAACTGACAACTGCTTGTCAGGCAGACAGAGTGAACAGAGATTTTAACCTTCCTTCTTGTTGCGGTTCTTCTTCCTTTCCAGGGTAACTATTACCAAAGATGGCACTTTGATCCTCCAGAATATCAGCAAATCTGATGAGGGGAAGTATACCTGCTTCGCGGAGAACTTCATGGGCAAAGCCAACAGCACTGGAATCCTCTCTGTGCGAGGTAGGGATGCTTGGCTTGCTTTGGGGTCAATCACGCAAAAAAAGAACGCCGTGGCGTGAAGAGAAACGGATTTCTCCTCTCCTCATACCCCCCCAGAGTAATTCAGTACTCAGGGAATCTGAGTCATTTCAGCCTACACACAACAGTCCTTCTACCTGACCGGCCATTCCTTTCCTACCAACATCTGGCGGTTGGGGAAATTTTTTACTTTTACCATCCAGTGCAATCCCTTATCGCCCTCGTGTAAAACTACACATGGTTCCTGCTAGATAGTGATGAGAAGTTAGAAAATTCATCTGGGTGCTCTGAAGAATTAATACAAATCTGCTGTGTGCTAACTGCCCCTCACTGTTTGTCTTTTTTCCTCTCTGCAGATGCCACCAAGATCACACTGGCCCCATCTAGTGCTGATATCAACGTAGGTGCAAACCTGACTCTCCAGTGCCACGCGTCCCATGACCCCACTATGGACCTAACCTTCACCTGGTCGCTCGATGACTTCCTCATTGACTTGGACAAGTCGGAGGGACACTACAGGCGAGCGAGTGTGGTGAGCAGAAAGGGCAATTATGCACCATGGAAAAGGGCACGAAACTAAAGCTTTTTTGTTTCCATGTCAAATGCTGGATCATGACCAGCTCTGATCTAATACTGTCCTCACTGCCTTTTCGCTTCTCCACACAGAAGGAAACTATTGGGGACCTCAGCATCTCTAACGCCCAGCTAAAGCACTCGGGGCGATACACGTGCACGGCGCAGACCGTGGTGGACAGCGCTTCCGAGTCAGCTATGCTCACCGTGAGAGGTAATTTCTCTGCTCCTCGTAAGCCCAAAGCAGCAGGATAATCCTCGCGAGGTATTAGCACAATCTTCCCTGGCGACCTAACGCTTGAATTGGACGGGATAGATCTTGAAAGCTTTGGAAGAGGCCAAAAATTGAGGATTGCGGTGAGACCTCCTACCCTCCAGAGGACAGAGACCTGAGGGAAACCAAAGTTTTATGACTTGGAGAATTTAAAGTGCAAAAAACCTCCAAATTGCTGTCACAAAAATAACACGTCTGTCCGTCTGCCACCCTCTCAGGACCTCCAGGCCCGCCGGGCGGGGTGGTGGTGAGGGACGTCGGCGACACCAGCGTCCAGCTGAGCTGGAGCCGCGGCTTTGACAACCACAGCCCTATTGCCAGGTACCTCATCCAGGCCCGGACCCTGCTCTCCGGCAAGTGGAAACAGGCACGGACCAGTAAGTGTCCCCAGGGCTGCCGCCGAAGGGGCCCGGGTGTCCGCCCTTGGCAAGTTCTTGCTCTGCATCCGCTGGCTGCCACTTGCTCTATCTGCCTCCTTCTCATGTTATTGGATCATACAGATCCTGCAAATATCGAAGGCAATGCCGAGACAGCCCAGGTGGTGAACCTCATCCCTTGGATGGACTACGAGTTTCGGGTCTTGGCAAGTAACATCCTCGGAGTTGGGGAACCAAGTTTACCCTCCAGCAAAATCCGCACCAAAGAAGCAGGTATGTAGATACGGTAAGAGACGGAGACGGGAATCAGAGATCCCGTTCACTCTCCGGGGGGAGGCTGCCTTGAACACAGACTGATCATCATCTGGAGGGCTATATCGCTGGGGCCACCACAAAATTTGGGGTCATTTTACCTATTTGCATATCAAAGATCAAAGAAGTGCCAACTTTAACAGCACTAGCTTTGATACATGAAACAGTTATAATAAGTCAGTTGTAAAAATCAAGAG
This sequence comes from Microcambeva ribeirae, assembly GCA_035222435.1. Lineage (NCBI taxonomy): Eukaryota > Metazoa > Chordata > Actinopteri > Siluriformes > Trichomycteridae > Microcambeva > Microcambeva ribeirae. The sequence continues at coordinate 18,654 of JAYECN010091086.1, forward strand.
CGATCCTAGTTCCAAGCGCTATACCTTCTGAGCAGCAGTGCCTGCAAGCCCCACATTGCTAAAAGAAAGCAAGTTTCCCATTAAATAGCTGTTACTGCTGAGAAAATGGTATCTAGTGCTGCTTGAACGTGCGATTAGAAGGGATCTCAGAACGGCAGGAGGAATGCTCTGAACACAGGGAATGCATATTAATTCCTTTCTAACAAAAGCTCTCCCACATATTCCTTCCTTTGAGCTTGATTCTCATACTCTGCGAAATGCTGTCTCCAAACAAACTCAGCCAGGGACAAGCCGGTGCTCTAGGCCACGGTGCAGGTGCACAGGCGCCAGCATTTTTGTAAACCACATCAAAGTCTGGCTAATCCCAGGCCTGGCAGTGTCCAGCTTCTTGCCATCACCAACCTTTTTTGCTTCTCCTTCCCTTTTTGGGCCTCCAACAGCACCTACCGTGGCACCATCCGGGCTCAGCGGAGGCGGAGGGGCTCCCAACGAGCTCATCATCAACTGGACGGTAAGCGAGCGGCGGCGCCGGCCTCGGGAGCCGGGATGGGGCCGGGGAGGAATCACCTTGTTTCTGTTGGGACACCAACACAGCAGGTAGAGCGGCGGGCTGAGCTCGAGCCAAAGCTGGGGTTTAGCAGCATTCCCAAGTCCTGCTTGTTGCAAGGGGATTTGTGCAGCCATAACCTGGGGGGACGCGCAGGGGACAATTTCCCCCGCTGCGGATGGAAATGTTCACCCAGACCCACCGCTCCTCTTTGCTCCTGCCCTGCTCCCAGCCGACGCTGCGGGACTACCAGAACGGCGAAGGCTTCGGCTACATCCTGTCGTTCCGCAAGAAAGGCACCCAGGGCTGGCTCACCGCAAGGGTGCCGCACGCCGAGTCGCTGCACTACGTCTACCGCAACGAGAGCATCGGGCCCTACACCCCGTTCGAGGTGAAAATCAAGGCGTACAACAGGAAGGGAGAGGGACCAGAGAGCCTCACGGCCATCGTGTACTCTGCAGAGGAAGGTAAGGAGGGACAGCAGGGACCTCCTATCCGCAGAGCTTCGTCCAGCCATGGGACGGCGGTGCCTCCGCTTCCAGGAGCGCTGTCTGCACCCACGAAAACGGTTTTATTCCCCTTTCTTGTCCTTCTCAGAACCAAAAGTGGCTCCTTCCAGAGTCACCGCCAAAGCTGTCCTGTCCTCCGAGATGGACGTGTCCTGGGAGCCTGTTGAGCAGGGAGATATGACTGGAGTGCTCCTGGGCTACGAGGTAAGAGCTGTCACGGCAGCGAGGGACACTGAGCCTCCGCGCAGAGCCCTGAGCAGCAAACGCGTCGGTACCTTGGAGACAGAGGCCAAAGGATTGCCAAAGATGGAGGAGGGTGACAGCACGAGGCCCCGATGGGACCAGTATTATTGCTGACAAGAGAGATTAGCAAGAGAGAAATATCCACTCTTTTCTACCTGCCTTTCCGTGCGGGCTGTAGTTTTGTTCCTAGGCCAATGCTGAGCAAGACACACAAACGAAAACCAAAGGATCTCCAGCCCTGGCCTTGGATGGAGCGAGTCAGGCGTTTGCAGGTGTCTTTATCCTGACTGAACCCACTTCATCGTCACTAAACCCACCTCACTCTTTTCTGTTTAGATCCGGTACTGGAAGGATGGTGATAAAGAAGAGGCTGCTGACAGAGTGAGAACAGCAGGACTGGTCACATCTGCTCACGTAACAGGCCTAAACCCCAACACCAAATACCACGTGTCAGTCAGAGCTTACAACCGCGCCGGCACCGGGCCCCCCAGTCCCTCCACCAACACCACCACAACGAAGCCACGTGAGTGAGCCCGAACATCCCACCTTTGCACGTTGTACTGTCCTGGGTAGGCGTTTCCTCCAGGTGATCTTCAAGGGCAGCTCATGCAATTATCAGCCAACTGACCGTCTTTTACAGGCCTGTCCTCTAAAGCCAGTGAAATAGAAGTCCCCGGATTTCTCTAGGCCACCCTCGCGGTCTGTGCATCTCTTTCCTGAGAAGATCTGTGCTCCGTCATAGCCGTAAAGAAATATTTTGAGCCCCACATGGAGAAAATATCATTATTTTGTATGTGAATATATGTGCTTTTCCTTCTTTTCTATATGGTGCTTGTTTTTCATTTTAAACCAGCCAAGGCAGCACCACCAACCCTCTCAACTAGCCAGAGTGACCCTGCAGACAGCTGTAACCTGCAACAACCTTCTCACAACTCTCTGACTTACTGAATATCTGTCCTGTTTTGTATCTCTCAGCACCAAAGAGGCCACCAGGCAACATCTCCTGGACTTTCTCGGGGTCTACTGTCAGCATCAAGTGGGACCCAGTGGTGGCCCAGGCAGATGAGTCTGCAGTTACAGGGTACAAGGTACAGGCGACACATAGCAGACCTTCTCTAACACGTGTCCCTGAGGAAATCCCAGTGAACATAAACTCAGACTTGCCTCTTCCAACAGATGCTTTACAGGAAGGATTCCCACTCTGCTCCCACACTGTACGTGGCCAGCAAGAGCCGGATCGACATCCCAATCCCTGAGGACTTCACCCACGCCTTCGTGCAGCTCCGGGTGACCGGGCCGGGGGGAGACGGAGTCCCAACAGAAGTTCACATCCTCAGGAACAGTGGTATGTACGAGTTCTCCCTCCCTGGCTGCACACGCGTCCTCTGCACGAACTCTCATTTACAGGGAGCTTCACTGGGAAGGGAGCTTGGATAGAGAAGTTAATTTTAAGAACTGCTCACTTACCTGCCACCTACTACCCCCGTGCTTTGATATACAGCGATTCAGTCATAACTCCAGACCCAGCCACCATAGTACTATAAGTACTTTATGCTTTAAAACCCCACTTTCCATTCTAAGAACACGGGGGAACATCCCACCCTAGCGCTTTATGTTGGGTGTCTGGAATTAGTCTTTGTTTCCCTCACGTCCTTCACTTAAAGGATCTTCCAACGCATTCCCCTCCAGCACCGAGCCCAGGATTATCATCTTCCATTTCCAATTCCCCAGTGTCCCTGGGAGTTCATCACATAACAAACACAACAGGAGCACGCAGCACTCCCAGAACTGACATTTTACCAATCCTCCCAGTTCTTTCCCCACGAGAGCGGTTTGTGCCGGTGCAACAACGCAGCTGCTCCTTCCTTGCTCCTCTTCTTTCAGGCACAAGCATGATGGTAGAAGACTCTGTGACCAAGCCAGTGCCGCACGCTGTCATCGTTACCACTAACTCTCTAGTCATGCTGGCCCTGATGGGCTACCTGGGGCTCTGATGGTTGTCGCCGCGACCAGGACTCCGGCACACGCTTCCTCCAAAGCTGGCGGGGACTACTTGGCATTTGGCTATTTCAACTTCGAGTTTGTGCCACAGCGGCGCTACGGAGACAGGATTTGACAATATTGTTTTAAGGGAGGAAGAAAGAAACACCCTTTTTTTGTTTTTGAAGAATATAAGATTTCATACAAGATATGGGTCTTTAACCAAGCAAAACATTTTTGAAGAAATGAGCAAAGCAAAGAAGATTTCTACATGAATACTGAGAGGTGACTGTCCCCTACACTGTATCCAGTAGGTTTTCTGCCTTACGAAGCCATGTACTAAAATAATCAGACTGCTCAACTTGCCTTTTTTTTTAATATGTACAGTGTCTTTTGTGGGGTGGGGGGAGAGGAAGGAGGGGGACTGAGGATTCCAAAGCCATCGGCATGTTTCCTACCAACCCCAATTCCAGCCATCTCTAAGGAACTATGGGACAGGATTTGTTTCCCCATAACATGAGCCAAACTTTGCAGCAACCAGCCCAAGGAGATAAAGCCACAAGAGAAACTGATCTCCCTCCTGAAGGAGACGGGTGAATATGAGTTTAAAGGGTGAAAATCTTTTTTTAATGATGCTGGTGTTAACTTGCAACCCCAGCCTGTTGGTCATATCAACTGTGATGCTGTGAGGTGCAATGCTCAATATTACCCATATCCCATACACTTTGGGGGTGTTTTTGTTATATTGTTTGCTTCTTTTCTTACTGCTTGGGGAGGAGGGGTAAGCAAAAAGGTGATGCTCTACTAGCGTGCACCGATTCGGAGAGAATGAACCGGCTGACGTGGAGGTTTCAAGATCTTTAACTTCTGCAAGTAGAGAGAGGCTCTTAAGGAAGAAAAAAAAAAAAAAAAAAGAATATTCCATAATTTAAACAGGAATTGGAGACTCAAGGAAGCTTCCAATGAGGCAACAATGGAAGTCTGGACTCGGGCAAACTCATCTCTCCCTGCTGTAAATGGTTCCACCTGATCAAAGCAGCAGCCTCCTGGGGGGATCTCCTGGACTGAGATCCAACCAAGAAGTCAGGCTGGTCTCCAGGTGCAAGGTTTGGAGCCGACAGCCCAGAGATGTTCGGGGAGATGGAGGAGCACCAGCACCTAAAAGGGCTGGGGAATAGCTGTTGCCTGTTAAAATGCTCGTGTGTCATGGTGGAGCCACCAAGCAACCAAAGCTACCGAGAAGATGATTTACAGCGTGTGCTGGTTAGTTCCCAAGCTCTTCCAGGGAATCCTCTTGCCTCTGCCTTCCTCTAGCGCAGCTGACAACACTGCTGGCCTAGAGAGCTCCGTCTTTAGATAGTTATCTAACAGAGCCACTCTTGCACAACTGTGCAATGGGAAGGGACTGACGCGCAGTTTCCGAGCTAAACACCAATTCCTGGCCCTGTCCAACCTCACCGACCAGGCTAGTCCAGGAGGCTTCTCCCACCTCTTTCCCGGCCACGGAGCGCCGATGCTCCTGGCATGGCACCACGGAGCCGTGCGGATGAACGGCAGCTTCCAGGGCTCCAGTTTCCCTGGCAGGGCGTTGTAGCCGTTAACAGCAACACGGCCCCGTGGTTTCGTTAACACGCAGAGCCAGCGGAAAGGGGCACATGGGCTTGAACCAGCACTTGCTTACGAGACGCAGCTCAGCAGCAGCCCGGCCCTGCTCTCGCACACGGGGCACGGACGGCTTGCCCTAGCTAGGCCTTCTAAAACGACTGTCCTGGACCCTAGGAGCACTTAAGAGCTTAGATACACAAACCCCTGGCTTCCCACCGGGACAGTGCAGGTTGAGGCAGGGTGGAACCAAGGACCCCAGCCCACATCACCCTGCAGCTCCACCGGGAACCTCCCCCTCGGGCCCTCCAGCAGCCTGTAATACTGCTTTATGATTAACGTCAAAGTATAAATTATATTTTTGTATGATTTAAGTTTTTGAAGATTTTAAAATATTTTTTATTGATGTTTGGAAGCTTCTTTGGCAAAAGTTTTTCTGTTGTTAGTAGTTCAGCATTTTTGTTATCTCGTCACCTCCCTTCTTGCTGGGCCTTCAACCTTTCTCCCACAACTGATAAAAGGAAAATTAGGAATTCAGTGTTACCCCCAAAACGTAGCAAATTAGGGCTTGGGCAACAGTCACCTGATGGATATGCAGAGCTAGCGCTAGCCACGCTGAGGACATTTAGGAGGCCTCATCCGCCCGGAGCTCCGGCCACGGCTGGATGACCCGCAGCAGCCCCACGGAAGGGACGTGGTTTGGCAGAGGAGCAGACGAAAGCAGAAGGATTAAAGGACGTGCCCGAAACACCCTCACCGAACCGGGATGCAGAAGCCGGAGTCGGGCCAGGCCCGATGCTGCTGAATATTCTGCAGGGCGGCACCATGGGATAACTCCGGCAGGGAAGAGCTGCTGCACCGCTCACGAAACCCAAGGACTGAGATTCAGCATCCGTCTGGGTCTAACCACGCGGGCCGTGCAACGTCTCTGACTGAACCTGCTCTCAGAGACGCTTCCAAAATGTGTCTGGCAAAACTAGCGGCTACACTCGTTTCATTTGACTTTGCAGTGCTGGAAAAGAAGGTGCTTTAAAACAACATGGTGAGCACGGTATCCAAATGCTGCAAAGCCACGGGGTTTTAAATAGCAGCAATTTGCAGCCTCGGAGGGTTAATGTATTTTCCATACAAGTCTCTGTTCAACTAGATCACAGGCACCTTTTATAAAAGGGAGGAACTACATGAGTGGGATTTCAGATGTTCCAGTTAGCACTGCTCTGTATTGCAAATGGACTTGCAAATATTCTAATACGTAAAATACATGGACATTTTCTAAATCTTTTAAGTGACTTACAAGTAGATCCCCTTGAATGTTAAATGACTTGAATTTGAAGTATGCCTCCTCTTTGAAAAGATAAAATGGTATGTTTGAGATCCAGTAGCATCATTAATACACATTTTAAACCCTCATTTCCACTTCCAAATTAGTTTTTTGCTTAGCTTTTGCAATATTTTAAGCATTATGCATGCACTCAAAAAGGTACACACGTTGACCCCATCTACAGCTCTGAGCAACTATTCGTCACTCTCTACCTCAGTTTCCCTTTCTGAAAAGGCCCAGGCTGGTCACTGCGTATTTACAAGAACTGGGCGGTGTGAAAGAATCTGTTCACTGCCACTGCTGCCAAAGCTGCGACTGCGGCTCGTGGCAAATAACAGAGACAAACTTCCCAGCTTGGGCACCAAAGACGAGCGGCCACCGCCCAAGGACAGGCCGAGGGCGGCTCTGCCCTCCTGCCTTTGCTCTCTGGTTGCAAACGCCCAGCTCAGCTAGTCCCCGCTCAGTTGGCATAAACGTTTCCTGAGCATCACTGTAAAGAAGTCCTGAATTAAGCATAGGGTAAACAAGTCATCCCGCTCCGTAGGCTCTCTGTAATTTGGGGAGGTTTCAGTGATACCCAAGAGCTGCAGAACAGGCAAGCACGGGGCAATATCATAGTGAAGGAGAGAGGGTATAGGATGGAGAGGAGGGCAGTAAAGGTCTTCTGACATCAACAGATGAGAAAGGCCCAGTTCAGTGGTGGTTAAAGGCTCAATAACCCCCTCGGGACCAGGCAGCTCAGATTTCCAACCCCTTAACAGAGTTTGTTGGATTTACACTATTGCACTAAGCTGCAGATCAATCTCCTGCCTCGTTAAAAATCCCCGGGATTTAACCGGCCTGAGTGTTTGCTCTGGGGACCAAGTTGCAGGAACTGGAGTTTAGCCCCAGTGCCGCAGGACGGGTACCCAGGCCCCCTTTTCCTGCCCGCTCGTACCACAGACCCCTATGGGATGCTCTAAGGAACGCGCAACGGGGTGAAGTGCCCCGAGCCTCTCAACGTGAGGCCAAACATTTCTGCTCGTATTTAACATGACCATCTCCCACCCAACACTACTAACCTTCACTGCGCTGAACACGGCACTTCTGCTTTTAGATCATCTGGGCTAAATCCAGCACCAAACTGCATGGGTTTGGACCAGGAGTATTTCTGATTTACAGCGGGGCTCCCATGGCTTTGCCCAAAGAGCACCTGGAATTCTCCTTGGGCAGAGGAGGGTCTCTGATGCCACCTGCAATAAAGCAGCAAAGCTCTCCCCATCCATAGCAACCCTCCCTGCACAGGAACAGGACCATTTTCTTCTAATTTTGTTGTATGATACTTTTTTAAGAAAAAACAACAGCAAACATTGTAAGCATCTGTATTTACTACAATTACAGTTATTTATTGGCGACGGTAGCACGCAGATCATAAATAAAGGTCCTCAGAGACTTTAGACAGCTACTGGAGTCTGCAGTACTTGTGTCCAAGCTCCTGCTCGCTCAGGAGCCTCCCCAGACAAGGGCCACCTTTTTCCTCCTGCCTCCTAAGTGCACACGTCCATGTAAACACGGAGCCCGCTGCGACTCCATCCACATGGAGCCAAACTCCTCAGCAAAAGTTAATTCAATTAAGATATAGGAAGCCCTAATTCCATCCCGCGTGACAGCGACAGCTACCAAACACAGGTGAGACTATCCTTGGTGCAAGGAATTGCTGACTTTAAGGGGCTACTTAGGTACATTCACATAGCGTGACCTGCCTGGCTAGTATCGCAATGACTAGAAACTAATGCTAGAAAAACCAGCTTGGAAATTTCACACAGCTTATTAGCAGAAAGGATAACTGACTGCTGGAACAGCTTCCGAGAAGCTTCATCCTCAATCACAGGTTTTGCATCAAGACTGAAAGCGTTTCAGGAAAGCTGGATTAGCCCCCATTCCCAAAGGTCTGCGTATGTTGTAGGAAATCATCGCCTTCCCTGAAACCATTCCCTTCACAGGCTACAATTCTATAAATCAGCTCACAGGAATTTGCCTTATAGTAACACAACACGTCAGCCTCAAGAGGTGTCACATCAAGTCTCACCTTAACAAAAGCCAAAGGGCCACATTTTGCTACAAGAGTGAAAGAAAACCCAAATCCTCTGTAGAATATGGATCACGACATTCCAGCTCTGAGCTGATTTCCAAGACGAGCTGAGAGGGGTCACTGTCATTTGGGCGCCAGACAAGCAGCCCCAGCTCCAGGCACCCAGGCGCTATCCGGGCATCGGCTACAAAGCGGATCTGGTGGCGGGAAAGCGGATCCAGGGGGCTCAGGCCCCTCGGCCCCTCTTTGAGCAGGGCTGGGGGCTCAGCCTTCCTCCCCGGGGCCGTTAATTAGCTCAGGGTTTCACGCTGACAGCTCCGCCAGGCAGGAGGAGCCTCATTATGGGAAGCAGCAGGGAAGGGCCAGGACTCAGCTGGGTCCCCCTGCCAGGCACCTTCTGCTTCCTCACGAACCATCAGGAGGTGCCAGCACGGTGATGCAGATGAAGCTGATGAACGTGCTGCTTCCGACTAGGATAACTGCTCCTGGTGGGAATGCCAGCAGGCCTGGGCACGCCGGGAGGCCGCAGCAGGAAGGGCCGCAGGCACTCATGTGCATCCATGCCGGCTTTTCCAAGGAAAAGGGCCAGGACAGGCTAGACATGACAAGCGCACGATGGCTCAGGTGCACAGAAGAACTGACAAGGTTTGTCTCACATTCTCTGTGTTTCTCAAGCACAGGTTTCCTCGCACAGATTTGGGGTATGCAGGCTGAAACTGGGAGGACTAAAGCCAGATTTTCAAAAGAATTCAGTGTGTAATATTTGAAACTTCGGAGATTCATGTATTTCATAGAATCACAGAATGCTTAAGGTTGGAAGGGACCTCTGGAGATCACCTAGTCCAACCCCCTGCACACGCAGGGTCACCTACAGCAGGTGGCTCAGGGCTGCGTCCAAGCGGGTTGGGAAGGTCTCCAGAGCAGGAGCCTCCAC